>OZ010715.1:29339599-29544599 GCA_963932345.1 Ophion ventricosus | reverse complement strand
AAGAATAGTTTCGTCAACTGTTTTTTTTGTTTTGTTTTGTTATTAATTCGTTGGTTTGAAAAATTGAACAAATAAGAAAAAAGTCGCAAATTTGTCACAAATTTTTCATTTCGATTGAATGCATTATATTTTTTTTCATGCGTGAAAGGGAGATACCGTCAAAAAAAATATATCCAAATTTAACGAACGGGGTTTTGAAAGGAATAAATTCAACTTTGTTTTGCTTTTTTGAAATATGAGATATGATTTTTTTTTCGACCCTGTACGTGACCGTTTTTCGGCTATTTTTCGACTATCGAGAATTGGGCGCGTAACTTATGGAATTTTTTTTTTTGTCATTTTTATCCATAATGAACTTAAAAGAGGAGGTAGCAGAAGCTCCATTTCCGGTTTTTTTTTTTAATTTTGTACGATTTTTTTGCAAACTTATTTCTTTTTTTGGCTAAAAAACATAAATTTTGGAAAATGCAAATTTTGGAAAATGTAACTCAAGAACTATAGGGTTTAAGAGGAAATGTCGAAGATGTAAAAAAGTTGCGTAAGTTTATACTGGATCACCGGGAATTTTTTCCGAATTTTCCTTTGAGATTTTTTTATTATTTTTGCTCGAAACTCTGATGAGTAGGATGGTTTAACTCAAGAAGTATGGCGTTTAGGACAAAATATCACGAGGAAAAACTTTTTTAGTTTTCGATTTTAAATTCGCTCGAATTTTTTTACATTTTTTTTTCAAAATTTATTTCGTTTGCATTCTTTGGTTTGGACGGGAAAAAAGTAAGTCCAAAATCGGCGAATCGTGAATTTACATGTCTAGATCATGCCATACACTATTAGCCTTACAAATAGCTAATTTAATAATAAATGCACCCTCATAAATGTTAATTTTCCACTATTAATATTAATTGAAGTCAAATTCGACGATATTGGCGTGTGCTTGAATGAGGTATTGCCAGTAACTGTACGTCTGCTTCAACTATTCAACAACAAAAAATTACTGTCCAACAAAAGCACATTTATGGGATGAATTAGGCAGGCGAATACAGAAATATGCGGTTAGAAATACAGAACAATTGAAAAACGCGCGTCGAAAAGAGTGGGACATAATTGGGCCATCGACGACATCCAAACTGTTGGCAAATATGCAAAAATGCTCAAAAGAAGTTTTTAAGACTAAGTGGACTAAGTGGACTAAGGTGGACCCAGCGAGCACTAATTATGGTGAGAACAAAAAATTACAATAGATAAAACTAAATTTGTGGTACATGTACGTAAACTATTTTCGTGCATATTTAACTAATTATTAATCTGTTCATTTCTTTACTGCTGAATTCAGTGTTTTTTAATTTGTTTTTATGTTATATTTATTGTTAATTTGATTATTGAGGGGTTACGTGGGTTTTAAAATTTCGAAAAATCCATTTTTTTAAATTTTATTATCTAATAGTACAATATGTCTAGAATATTCTCCCAAAGTTTTGAGTCAATTGGAGTAAAAGTCTAGGAGAGAGAGCCTTTGGGAGTTATACGCATTTTTCTCAAAACACTATTTTTGAAGACGGTGGACACGATTTCTCAAAAACTAATGCACCGATCTTATTGAAATTTTGCACACTCCTTCAAAATAGCATTGATTAGTGATTGAACGAAGGTTTTTTTTCGATTACAACTAATTTTACAAGACTATACGTAGTGTAAATTGTACCAAAAATTGAACTATTTTGCATACAACTCTGCTAAAAATTCAAATTTCAATTTTTTTTTTAAGCCTTCGTTCAATCACGACCTATACTTATCTACTAACAGAAAAAATTTGGTTTTTTAATTTGAAATAAAGCTATCGTGAGTTATCCTGACCACCACGAGGACACTTTTTTCCCAAATGTTTGATGAAATTTTTTAAAAATATTGTTGAAATGTTGCTCTTTTATGTGCTTAACATTTTGAATAAAATAATTTATATATTATATTTTCAAAAAAATAGAGAAAATATGTTTTTTTTTGCTTCGAAACCCACGTAACCCCTTTAAGAAGATAAAAAAAAATTAACACTAATATATTATCCAAAGATTGTGAAACGAGCTAAAATAAATTATTTTATTCAGCGTGTACGGAAACTTTTTTGACCCACAGTATTTCAGTTTTGTTTTCCAATTTACCTAAAGGAAGCTCCACATCTTGAAGACCCTCGCTAATTACGAAATTGCTGACGCACTCGGCGAGATAATCGAAAAGAGGTAGCCCCGAGCCCGTTCTCAAATGCGCCCCGATGTGACACAACTTGACGTCCTCCCTTATGACAGTACCGTTCACAAGTTCGAGCAAGAGAACCCGGAAATTCGTGCCGCCAAGATCGAGGGCCAAAAAAAGACCGTCCTCTGAAAGAAAAAAAAAACGAAGATAATTCATCGATCGAAAAACGCAACAAAAAAAAATGGAAAACAGGCAAAAAAAATTCCGCTTCGTCGTACGCGATTTAGGCGTCATTGACATTCATATTTCGTACGATCATTGTCAACAATTTCAAATCGCGCACATAGAAGCGGACAAACAACCGGTTTTACGTCGCATTAGCGAGAAAAATCGCGTGTCACTATCGTCAGATTTTCCGTTTCCTTTCGAGTCAATCTTTAGCGAACGCTGCACTCGCTTTTTTTTTTGTACTTTTGTTCGCGCGAAAAGCAAAGAAATACTTCCCGACATCCTCGATACGAGAGAGACAAACAAAAATGTTTGCCAAGAGTTGCGCGATCTCGATCGTTTTTCTCCATCTCGTTACGCAACGCAGTGCAACGATTAGAAAACGTTAACAATATTTTTCTTACATTTCGTGGAACGAGAGAAGCATTTATTTACCAACGACGTCGTTATGCGATGTGTTGATACGATCGCTTTTTTTACGCCGTTTTTTTTAATACTAAATCGTGAAGGAATAATTTACCTGTTCCATCCGGTAATTCGGGTATGTAAGTGTTCTCCATCTGGAGTGAGGATGGCTGTTGATGAATACCCTTCTCCATTTCCGAAACAAACACGTCCTGAATCCTTCTCACCGTTGCTGCGGAAAATCTCATTTTCGCCAGCTGATTTTCGATCTGTTGACGAATTTTTTGTAAATGCGTTATAAGGCATTCATTGTTTTGCTATGAGTCGTTTTTTTTTATGTTATTAGCTATTATTTATTCATTTATCCGTTCACTCAAATATGCAATTATTCAATTATACATTTTTTCACGTGTTCACCCATTCATTCATTTATTTATTTATTCATTTATTTATTTATTCATTGATTCATTTGTTAATTTGTTAATTTGTTTATTTTTAATTTGTCAATTTATTCATTTATTCATTTATTCATTTATTCATTTATTCATTTATTCATTTATTCATTTATTCATTTATTCATTTATTCATTTATTCATTTATTCATTTATTCATTTATTCATTTATTCATTTATTCATTTATTCATTTATTCATTTATTCATTTATTCATTTATTCATTTATTCATTTATTCATTTATTCATTTATTCATTTATTCATTTATTCATTTATTCATTTATTCATTTATTCATTTATTCATTTATTCATTTATTCATTTATTCATTTATTCATTTATTCATTTATTCATTTATTCATTTATTCATTTATTCATTTATTCATTTATTCATTTATTCATTTATTCATTTATTCATTTATTCATTTATTCGTTTATTCATTTATTCATTTATTCATTTATTCATATATTCATTGATTCATTTATTCGTTTATTCGTTTATTCTATTTATGCATATATCTATTTATTTCTGCATTCATTGATTTAACAAATTATCGGTTTAACAAGGCGTTTTTTTTTACTTTGCTAATCGATAAACTTGCCATTTTTTTTAAATTTATTCACACTTCTCTACTTTTTTGTTCATTTACATATTTACTTCTCACTTATGCATCTACTCGTTTATTTATTATATTCATTTAGTAATGTCCGATAAGTACAATGAGGTAACGAATGGAGAGTACCGTCTCGTAATTTCGAGCACATTTTTCTTCGATATGAGATATGTCATCGCTGACAGGTGGACAAACAGAAAATCTCGAATTCACGGATACATTTGCGACGATAAGACTATTATCGATGTGCAAAGAGCGGGGACACTTCTCGAACCCAGGTACTTTCTATTTTCGATATTCATCATGCTCGATCGCACCGAAAATTCAATCAAGTCCATATTTTGGGTAATTCTGAAGGCGATCTGCGGTCGTTAACTCACGATCAAACTACATATTGACGAACATATTGATTCGCGTTAATAATTTATCACGTTTGCATCGATGACGATAATCGATTAATTATGAGCTAATATGCTATCATTGATGAATATAGCTGACATTAAATTTTACTACAGTCACAAGATATTCGAATTTTTAAGGATTTGGAACTTTTTAAAAACGTAGTGAGCGCTGTACGTTTCCTAAATTTTGACATTATGGGCGACATTTTTTTTTTCAATAAATGGAGTATTGTGGAGAGGTAAATTAGAGAAAAGGTTAAGCATTTGCACAGCGATTACTCCTTCATTTTATTTCGCTCGCAAAACTGGGCGTATGAATGAGCTCGGTTTTTTTTAACGATCCTATCTCTCGAAGTTTAAATTTGACTCGTCAGTACTGCATTACCATGAGTAGCATTCAGTACCATGAGACAACTCTGGCTGTCCTCGTAGAGGAAGCTTTATGCGCAAAAAAATTTTTGCATCAGATAGTCGGCTTTGAAAGCGACCAAAATGAATGAGGAAGGACTGTGCACGTTTCTGAATGGCACAATTTCAACTTTAATCGAATTGAATGATATTCCAATAAAAAATTTTTTAAATAAAATTATATGATATGTCCAATCAAATAAAAAAATAAAATTATATGATATGTCCAATCAAATAAAAAAATAAAATTGAATGATATTTCCAATAAAATAAATTTTTATAATTGAATGATATTTCCAATAAAATAAATTTAAAAAATTGAATGATATATTCAATAAAAATAAATATCTTCTTTTTTTTATCAGATGCCTACGCCTTTTTTTTTTTTATTTTGAACTGTTGGAGAGAAAATAATATCGAACTTCAAAGACCATTTAAGGAAATTAACAAATTACACAGAACCATGATTATTCGCGAATTTTTGTATCTTTGTTCATTTGTTTATTTGTTTGTGGTCGTTTGTTTTTTTTTTAATGATTTTTATTATCTTTGTTCACGTATGAAGCAGTGAGCCAGTTTCTAAACGGCACAATTTCAATTTTGATCAAATTAAATGATACATCCAATAGAAAAAAAAAACTTAAAAATAAAATTTAATTACATTTTTGATTAAAAAAACGTGTTAAATAAATTTCATTGATATTCTTCACGAAGTTGGATGATATTTTTAATAAAAATCGTTGATATATTTTTTTAATGAGATAATTTCACGCCGGTGCTTTTCTTAAATTTTACATTGTTCGAAAGTTTCTCGCTAAATTGAATCACTACATTATTTCTGTAATATTTTACTTATCTGCAAAAAATTATTCAAGTATCTCGAGTTTAGCGAAAGTTATAATGAAAAAAATGTTTCATTGAAAATATAACCCCCTTTAAAATCCAAAAACTTTTATGGATTTCCACCAATTTTAATCCGAATATATCTTGTACGATACTCCATTGCTCTACGAAAATTTAAGCGAATATCTCAAACATTGTGGAAGCTACGACGAAAAGGACTTTTTTTTTAATAAAAAATTTCTCAAATTCCAAAAAAAAAACCTCACGAACATCCCAACACACATCATTTTTTTCCAATCATCATTTTCGAAATCTCGAGACAAAAGATTAAAGAAGAAACCAAAGCTCCCTCTAATCAAACATATTTAAATCTTTTTCAATGCAAACAGGAAACGAAAAAAACTTCTCGTGCTGTAATCGCGAAACGTCTCGCAGCGTTTAATTAAGATAATAAAAAATGTGCCTCGAAAGCATTCATAAATTTTCCGCACGTGATTCGAGCCAACAATGAAAACGTATTGGTCTTCTTATCAGGACGTGCGACACATTACGCGACACGAGAGTGTTCCGTACTGTGTACCGAATCTCGTAAATTATTCATCACTCGTTCAGTTGAATGAGTGCGCGAGACGTAGCAGGGCCCTTGCACAATTAGAGCAATCGTTCAATTTTCCAACGGACGAGCGACTTTGTAAATGTCAAATTTTTTACGCCTTGATTGTGCATAATCGCAATGTCTAATTGGATCGCATACGACCCAATGCAATTCAGCGAAGGAATCGTTCCTACTGTCATTCGAGATGGAAACTAACGGAACTCGGCCAATAAAGGGCACAGAGGGTAATTCGAGGGAAGTATTCGAAAGTAGAAAATCCGGACTGCTTTTCTTTTTGATTTCTCATTACTTTTTGTACTCACTAGGTGGCCTTGCCCATGATTGTTGATTCGTACGATTTTTTTTTTTTACATTTTTTTGAAAAATGGCAACAGAAATTTTCTCTTCAGAGTGATCCAAAAGGACAGACATTGGGGATCGTACGATATCCGAGGCGCAAAGTTTTGACCGTTGATTCTTGATACTTGAACCAAAATAATGAGAATTTCAGGAATAAAAAATTTGCCGTTTCGACTTCCTTAAGGCCGTCTTCTAGTCTAGAATTTTGAAAAAATCGATTTTTTTTTTTGCATCTTTTCAATGTTTAGTATTTCAAGAATATACCCTCCAAAGGAAATTTGGAAATTTCAAATATTAACGGACGTCCAGGGGATTACGATCGGTCCTGAAAGTCACGCGTTCGCTCTCAGACGTGATGAACAGCGGATTCACCGCTCTGAACTCCGAACTTCTCATCGTCAAAAAACATCAGAAGACTTCGATTTTGAAGAAGAAGGAGTATTTTATGGACCAGGAATCGCCGATTAACGAAATGTAAGTATATGTACCATTATATGACTTAGACTGCCTGAAACTGTACTCGAATCTTTAAACGCGTTTTTCTCGAAACTACTTTTTTCGAGACGGTTGACATGATATCTCAAGTTGTAATGAACCGATTTACTTGAAATTTTTTGTGGACCTTCTCTATACACCCGTCTATCGCCCCTACCAGATTTATCGCGAAATTTGGTTACTAATTATTTTTAAAAAATCAACAATCGTGAAAAAAACGGCAAAAAATGACCTTTTTTTTAAACAGCCGCAATTTTGCGAATTTTTTTTTTTTGCCTGAGGTAGGGGCTATAATGACATCCTCTCTAATTAAGAATCTATTTTTTTTTTTTTCAGATGACCAGGAGGGTTGGAATCATGTCAACCAGGAGAGGCCGTTTTATTTTCCACCCCCACTTTACCAGCCTGCATCTACCAGAATTATGGATTTTTTTTTTCGCCAATTTTTTAATACAATGTCAAAGGATGAATAAATATGTGGTAAAAAGATAGATACGGAAATGTTTTTTGTTTTTTTTTAATCGCATGTTGAAAAATCCCCAAATTTTGGCCCTCTAGACTAGAAGACGGCCTTAAGGAATTATGAGCGATTTTAGCGGTAATTGGAAATAAGCCAAAATTCAACGATTGTTGTTGGCTCACGGGTACAATATCTTTATTTTATCACAAATAATGGAAATTGACTGGGCGAGCATCAAAAAGTATTTCTTTAGTATTGCCTGAAGGGCTAAAAGTTATTCTCTTATTTGGTCGAGACCCAAGAAGTTATATTTAAATATAGTACACCATTTTTTCCGAGCTTCTCTATTGAGAAGATGCAATGGAACGCGGAGGGGAGGTCAATAAAATTTCAATTTATTTGAATTTTAATAGAATAAATATTCTATTAAAATTCAGATAAATTGAAATTTTATTGAAAAATATTAGATTATTGTATTTTTTTTTAAGTCTTGAAATATTTCATATTTCGACCCTAAAAGAGCACAGGATGGTCCTCGAATCTTCAAATGGCTCAGTACCGCTCAATATTTCTCGACTTCTCGATTATCACAGCGCAAAATAAGCGCAAATCGCGAGAAGCTTCGAGAAGAGCGACAGTGCAGCGATAACCTCTCGCACTAAGACCTGATATTTCTCATTATTTCAACGACTTTGCTACACTCTATCTTTCCAGCTCCCGTTTCGCGGGTCAAAGAAATTCTTCATCTTGCGCTCGACCCACGGGATCAGAGATGAGAAAACGTATAAAATGATAAATATGATAACGTGACGCGATATGAAAAGCGTGGACCGCTCGGCTCGTACAATTACGTACGTCAACTTTATAATGAGACTATATCTACCGAGCTCCGTTCAAATTGCATCAAAGCTACGATCGATAGATTTTTCCTGCGCCTTTAGCCTCTTCAGCCCTAGTCAAATGAACTTTTTTCTCGTCTTTTTATTTTATTTTTTCCATAATTGCACCGTGTGAAATATTTCGCGTGTGTGTCTCTTTGGCATGAAAAAAAAAATGGAATCACGTAACATTGTGTGCGTTCAGTTGGTGCCCGGGACTTTGCCACTTCAGATACTTAGGATTAATTCGCGTGACGACCACAGAACGGGCTATTATTAGTCTCGTAATACGGAAGGGCGATCCGAGCAATAATATATATATATATATACACTGCCGGCCAAAAGTTTGAGTACACCAGTCGAAATTACTTGTCGCACTAAAAGTTAGATAGCGGACTCAAAAATAAAGATACTCAAATTTCCCAAGCGGCGTTTCAAAGAGGACAAATTTACCTTCATTTTGCCTCTTTAGAAAAATTTTTGCAATTTTTTTTGGGCCCGGTACGCCTTTTTGAAAATGGCTATTTTTCAGCTTTTTTTTGCACGTCTAAAACTGCCCGTATAACTTCCGATGAATTTTTTAGCTCGTTCTTTCCATGACAAACTTGAAGAGGGTATCAAAACCTACATTTTCGTTTTTCAGAAAGTTTCGTACGATTTTTTTTCGCCCCAGTATTGCATTTTTAGCTAAAAAAGACATGTTTTATAAAAATAGGCGTCGTCCAATAACTATGGGGTTTCAGAGAAAATATCAAAAGGATAAAAAGTTGCATAGGTTTACACTGAAGTAGCCAGAATTTTTTCAGATTTTTTTTTGAAAATTTTTATTTTTCACAATTTTTGGTCGTGACTCTGATGAGTGGAGGGGCTCCATTTGGGAATTATGGGGTCTAGGACAATCTGTCAAGAAAGAAAATTTGTTTACTTTTTCATTTTTAATTAACTACACTTTTTCAGAATTAAAAAAAAATTATTTTAACAATTTTTTGAGAATTTTAAAAAATATTATGTTAACAATTTTTTTCGACTAGAACTCATTCATCTCGACATTCATTTTTTTCGTGATAATTCAATATGATATATCTTGATTGCGTAAAGTAATAATCATGTCTCGTTTTTTAATACGAAGTTCTCTATATTCAGTCAATTTTACACGTTAAAACTTTTTGGAGCAAGAAAATTTTTTAAAAAATCTCAGATAAACTCAACCGAGGATGATTCTCCAAGTTCTAGTCGAAAAAATTGTTAAAATAATATTTTAAAAAATTCTGAAAAAATTGTTAAAATAATTTTTAAAAAAATTCTGAAAAAATTGTAGTTAATTAAAACGAAAAAGTAAACAAATTTTCTTTCTTGATAGATTGTCCTAGACCCCATAATTCCCAAATGGAGCCCCTCCACTCATCAGAGTCCCAGCCCAAAATGGTAAAAAAAAAAAATTTTCAAAAAAAAATTCTGAAAAAATTCTGGCTACTTCAGTGTGAACCTTTACAACTTTTAACTCTCGTAATATTTTCTCCGAAACCCCATAGTTATTAGACTATGCTTATTTTTCTAAAACATGGCTTTTTTTAGCTAAAAATGCAATACGGGGCGAAAAAAAATCGTACGAAACTTTCTAAAAAATGAAAATGTAGGTTTTGATACCCTCTTTAAGTTTCTCATGGAATAACGAGCGAAGAAATTCGCCAGAAGTTATGCGGGTAGTTTCAGACGTGCAAAAAAAAAGCTGAAAAATAGCCATTTTCAAAAAGGCGTACCGGGCCCAAAAAAAATTGTAAAAATTTTTCTAAAAAGGAAAAATGAAGGTAAATTCGTCCTCTTTAAAAGGCCGCTTGGGAAATTTGATTATCTTTATTTTTGAGTCCGCTATCTAACTTTTAGTGCGATAAGTAATTTCGAATGGTGTACTCAAACTTTTGGCCGGCAGTGTATATACAGTACTGAACAAAAAAAGTACGCACTAGTCGAAATTTCTTACCGCACTAAAATTTACATAGCGGCCTCAAAAATAAAGGTTATTGAATTTCCCAAGTGGCGTCTTAAAGAGAAAAGGTTTAACTTTATTTTGCTTTTTTAGAAAATTCTTTTAGAAAAGAACATTTTTTTTATCGTTTCTGCTGGTTTGTTTTTTTTTTACGTGAACTTTATAATATTTGTTTATCGTAATTGCGTATCGATCGATTTATCGAGAAGAAAAAAATCGACCCACCTTTTGCCGTTTCACATCGTCCGCAACAACGAGAGGCGAAACCTGGATCGCCTCGTGCAGTACTCGCTCGGTGGGCGCCATCGTCATGTAATTACCGTTATCCTTCAATCCTGAAAAGATACAAACGCAAACGAATCGTTAGCAAACGTTAACGATCGATCAAAAGCGCGTACGAGCGGACATGTCGCGCGAGTGTCTTAGCCTGTACTAAAAGAAAATATCCGGCGGAATTTTTTGCGGCGAACGATAACCGTCGATGAAACCTGGATACACCACCATACGCCTGAGACCAAACAACAGTAAATGCAATGGATTGCGGTAGGGGAACCAAGCTCCGAAGAAGGCAAAGATCGTTCACTCTGCAGGAAAAGTGATGGCGACAATTTTTTGGGATAGCCATGGAATAATTCTTATCGATTACCTTGCAATGAGTGAAACAATCAACGGACTACGCTGCATTGCTGGATTGAGGCCTTAGGCCACTCTAGGCCAAAAATCGATTTTTTTTTTGTTAAAAATGTACCTTAGTACCTATAAAATTATATTCCAAAAGATTATGGGTGTGAAAAATCTCTGAGTGCTCGATTTTCGAATTCTAGCGCAACCCCTCTTGATTCATGTCGTGACTTTCGACTAACTTTGAACGCGTTTATCTCAAAGCTACATTTTTCAAGTCGGCCGGACTCATAACTCAAACAAATTTCAACCGATTCACTTGAAATTTTAAATGTATATTTAGAATTACATTTTCTGAGGCACTACGTAGGATTTTTTTATTGTATCGCATAGATCCTTTTTTAAGGTAGTATGTGCACGAACCTCCTTATTAGGAAAAAAAATTGATTTTTTTGTATGCTGTAGTATAGACATACAGAATGACGTCCGCGAAAACTCAGCATGCCTTACCGGCTAGATACAATAATAATTAATTCACGAAATCAATGCATTTAACCCATACCATATTGGGGAATCCGTGCGGATCGAGCTTTGAGACGAAAATAATAGTAGTTCGCGAATAGATATGAGCTATGCGAAAAGCGATAAATAACAAGAAAACTGTCTCGGTTACGTATGTTGCATACGAAATATAGGTTACGGGATATTTCGAGCAGATATTATCGATTGAATCGACTAATTTTTGCGTTCGCTAGCCGTGTCTGTCATGGCGGGAGAGATGGCGTAGATTTGGCAAAACCGCATGCCGTCAGCTGTGTTCGTATCCGGGAGGCCGAATCGAGCCGGTCAATTTGAATGCAACGACAAAAGTTGTAGATTCTTTACGCGATAAATTTGCTCATTAATGATAAATAATTATGGATTGAATATTATATAATGAAGTTTTTATCATTCTTTTTTATCTTCGCGGGCGTTTTTTGTACTCCATATTGTATGTAAGACCGAAGTTACATACGCACATTGCACACACACTACACAGATGCTTACACACACGGACGGCATAAACAAACTTTTGACATTGATCGGAAGCGGCTGAGGACAGCGTTGCCACGAATATTGCCAGAATTTTGAAATAGCGTACGGTGAGACAACTCAAGTCAAATCTGATTGCTATTTTAATACTTTACTTTTCATAATATAATGCACACAGTTATCACATACACTTCTCAAATTATTATTTTCCGTATCATATTTATTATTGTACTTAAATGTATTATATTTTGCATTTTTCAGATTCGAAAATTGATAGATATTCTGTTGACTGGTCAATCCGCTAGTACTACCTTAAAAATAATTTTCTGGCGATTTACTCATGGCATTTTATACTTTTTGTTTTAGAAATGCACCATTTTGACAAAAACAATGTAACAAAAAAAATCCTACGTACTTCTATAGCGATTCTTATATATAATCGAAAAAACTTTAGTGTCTCATCATAACTGAAAAATTATAGGAGCTGTTGGTCCGGCCGTTGACCTTCCAGAAATAAAGGCGTCATCGGAAAAATGCTGCACAGTCGCCATTTTGACATATATCGCTGTGAAAAAATAATTTTGTATAGTCAATTACGTGTATAATAAAACCCCTATTTTGTAATTCCGATTTATTTTATGGTTTCGCTGAAAAAAAAATCAGAAAATTAGCCTTTTTTTTTGCCTCTAGAGTTAAGATAAACACGTCCGCATTTGGCGAAGAAAAAGGTCCTGTTTCATCAGGACAACGCTCGGGTTCACACGTACATGGTCGCGGTGTCAAAATTGAACGAATTGAAGTTTGAATTGCTTCCGCACCCACTCTATTCGCCAGATCTAGCTCTCAGCGACTTTGTTCTGTTTCCTAATTTGAAAAAAGAAGAACATCTCGGGGGAAAAAATACGGTCCAAATGCCGAGGGGTAAAACACTGTAAAGTACACTGACAGAAAAATTCTTTTGATATTAACTAGATGCGTCTATTTGATTTTTTTATTTGAATTAACTAGATTTTTACGTGAAATCAATTTTTTCCTATTGCATTCCACGATTAAAATTATTTTTTTTTCTTTCAATTTATTTATTTATTTAAATAAATATCTATTTGATATCGTCTGATAACTAGATATTTTATTTATTCCTAATAAATCTGCGATTTGGTTTCATCTGGTAGTATAAGAAAAAAGAGACAGACGGAAAAATGATGCACGATTGAGTCTTTGTTTTTATTAGAAGACTGTTGTAACATTCTGCAGTTGAGGAAAATGCTTAGCCTTTCTATACATAAATAGTCGCGCCTGTTAATAAAAGACACGACGTTACCTTTCTTTTTTTTTTCAAATAACAGCCTTGTTGGCGAAAAAAAAGAAACATAATTTAACTTTTTTTCACCACACTTTTATGTCATAAACCCAATCTCTGTTTAATTTGAATATATTTTATATTTAAAAAGAATCGCTTGAACAATTAAAAGAAAATATTTTAAACAAATAGGGTCGTAGTAAGCCACGAGAAAAGGAAAAAATCTATTTGATTTAAATAGATCATATTTAAATAAAATTTTTTTTTTTGGCAGTGCAGTATTTTCAGGTTTAGACAATCAATTTTTTCTAACCATCTGAAATGTTGGGACAAGCGTTGGACCAAATGTATCGACTTGAAGGGAGTCAACGTCGAGAAATAAATTTTGTTTCGCTTCGAAGTATTTCTTTTTATTTTTTATTTTTTTATAAAAAGGCCGGAAACTTTTCGAACGACCCTCGTATTTTGTCGCTTGTACCAAAAAATGCATGTAACTTTACGATTACGTTAGATCGATTATATATGCACAGAAAAAAAAATCCAGTTTGCATGAACGAAATTATTTATTCCACAGGTGACCAACGAAATATTGAGATGAGGCACTAAAGTATTTGACAATTCCAAGTAGCTGTTCAATGAAATAAATAATTCTTTAAAAAAATCAATATTAAAATTTTTCTTAAATAAATAATTCATCGGCATTCTCCGGATGACGGATCTGCCCAACTCGATTATTGTTTTTTTCACCGTAGTATATCGAAATCGAGATGAGCGACCTATCGGTATTCCGACAACATTCGAGACGAAGAAATCATTTGTGGATTTATTTTTCTTTCGCTCACGTATATGTTTGTTGTACCGATCGAGAATAGTTCCGCAATTTATTTGATTTTTTTTCTCAGTCCACGATTGTGCGTGATAGAAGAATAATAATTAAATTTAACCCACCGTACATCTCGCTGTCGCGAGTAGAGCTTTTTTTGATCCACCGATCCATACTTGAGTGTACACGCGATCGCAGTTGAGAGACTAAGAATTTGTATGTTACTCTATGGAGCGCGCGTGAGGTCGAGTGATCGAGCGACCGCAGGCTAACGATTTACAGCCTTGACTGATCGGCTCCTGTGTCCGTTTCGAAAATATTCACAACAATGACACGAAACCTGCCGATATTATTGTACCTTCGAGTGGCGTTAGTCTTTCTTTCTTTCTCTCTCTCTCTCTCTCTCTCTCTCTCTCTCTCTCTCTCTATATATATATATATATATATAAAATACACACAATTACAAGAGTGACAATTATAAGGGGGCCATACGTTTTTCAAGGATATTGCGGGGAGATTTTTCGACCGAAAAAAATATGACTTTTTGTAATGAGTAGTATTTGCCAGAAAGAAATTGAGCATCCTAGAAGAAGATCAAGATTCCATTTTGATTATAGCAGTATGAGGATAATCAAAGTGCGAATACGACAAGCTTCCGAAAAACTTTCTTGTCAAACCTTTCATCGAGAAAAAAAATTATCAAAGATGCATTATAAAGTGGATAAGTGAAATTTAATTGAATTAAAAAATAGTTTTTTTTTGTGTCTCGTGTTCGGAATTGAATTTTCTTTATTCTGCTGAACTCAAATTGAAATTGTGATTTTTTTTTTCGGAGCACTCAATTTTTTCTGGCAAAAACTACTCATCACAAAAATACGCTATATATATATTTTTTTTTTAAAGAATTGAAATACTATTAAATATCATATTTTTTAAGGACGCGAAATCTTCGCGCCAGACCGTTAAAAAATGCATGGCCACTTAATTATCTTATTATATAATTATATAATATATTTGAAGAGAGAGAGAGAGAGAGAGAGAGAGAGAGAGAGAGAGAGAGAAAGAGAGGCGTTTTTATTTCGATCGAGACGTATGATTAAGATCAAGACTCTCTCTCTCTCTCTCTCTCTCTCTCTCGCTCTTTCTCTGTCTCTCAGCCCAGCAAAAGAGATTTTTTTCGCCGAGGATTAAATTAATTTTCAGAATTTTTTTGCACTATCTCTCGACGAGCGATTCTCCTTTTCTGAGTCTATATTTTTATTCTGCATATATATATATATATATTCCTGACACCCAATATTCTTCGGCAAGGACAAATTAGCACGTGAAAAATTTAGCTTGAGCCTTAGGAGGAACTAAATAGGATATTATTTAGATCTTATTTAGTTTTTATTTAGATCAAGACGAATGATTAAGATCGAGACGCTTGCTCTCTTCCTGTCTCTCTCTCTCCCTCTCTCTCTCTCTCTCTCTCTCTCTCTCTCTCTCTCTCTCTCCTCTCTCTCTCTCTCTCTCTCTCTCTCTCAGCCCAGCTAAAGAGATTTTTTCGCCGCGGATTAAATTAATTTTCAGAATTTTTTTGCACTATCCCTCGACGAGCGATTCTCCTTTTCTGAGTCTTTATGTTTTTCCGCATATACCTATATATATACTCCTGACACCCAATATTCTTCGGCAAGGATAAATTAACACGTGAAAAATTTAGCTTGGGCTTTAGGAGGAACTAAAAGGGATTTTATTTAGATCCTATTTAGTTTCTATTTAGATCAAGACTCTCGCTCTCTTTCTCTCTCTCTCTCTCTCTCTCTCTCTCTCTCTCTCTCTCTCTCTCTCTCTCTTTCTCTTATCTCAGCAAGAGAGATTTCTTTTGCCGAGGATTAAATTAATTTTCCGAATTTTCTCGCACCATCCCTCGCCAAGCGATTCTCCTCTTCTCTGTCTATTTTTTTCCGTACGTTTACCGATACTTGAGATCGCGAGAATTTCTTGGGCCACTCGGAGGGTTACACTGGGTCGTGCTACCGGCGAGCGAACTGTTCACGAGGGAAAGTGTATAATCGTTATCAGACAGCGCCCAGCATGGGACGAGACACAACACACATGGCTCGCATGCGCAAAATTTTCGCCATCTCCTTATTCCTCGGTTCATTGTAAACGATTTGAGCGAATCATGCGGTAAGTCAGGCTCACTTATTTGGCCCAGTCGATATTGGAATTCTCACGAAACGAGCTCTCGCGTGAAAGAGCTCGAAATACACGGGCATTTTGCAAATGCGGTTTGATATGAAAGATGCGGCGACGCTGCTCGATCCGGCAAGAAGGGTACTTTTTCTACGAGCTTTGAAATTTTCCTTGAGTCCCGTTAAAATCGGAAATTCAGTCAATTTCTATGTCCTCTTGGAGCATACGCCGCAGCAGAGATTTTTTTTTTTCGTAAAAAGAAATATTCATAATAAAAAAGTATAAAAGTAGAAATAAAAATGAAACGAATGATACTAATCAAACTGATGATAATAATAATGAGAAATACGTATTAAATACATTTTTTTAGAAAATTAAATACATATTTTCTTAGTACGAACGATCCCCATTTAATGATGTATCCCCATTTAATGGTGTTCATCTCGCAGAGCAGAAAAATTAGCTTAAAACGATGCCTTTGAAGAAACGGAAGGTTTACTGTATGCACCAGGCATAGCTGATTAGTGTAAGCATAATTTTTTTTTATAAGAAATCTGGAATCAAAACTTTAAACGCGTTTTTCTCGAAACAACATTTTTGTAAGCGGCGCGGGTGATTAAAAAAATTCTATCCAACCGATTTCTTTCATTTTTGTACATGTTATTCGATACAACAATGGCTCCGTCGGGTACTAAAATTACTTAAGTATAATAATAATTTCTTTTTTAACCGATTTTCAACGAAAAAAAATCACAATTAAAAAACTTTTTTTACAAGTCCGCCATTTCGTTGTTTATTAATAAAAATGTGTACATCTAATACGGGACGGAGCCACAAGCATACAGAACAATAATCAATTTAATTTTTTTGTTTTAGATGAATCTAAGTGCCGTAATCATCCACGCCACCCACCTACCTCCATTTAAAGGTGTCTACTTTTACTTAAAAAAAAAACAATTATAAAATTGTGTAAAAACAAGTAAAAAATTTTTTTTTTCAATAGTTTACGATGTCAATAAAAAACGATGAAAAACTGAAAATTATTCTATTTTATTTTGTTATAAAAAAAAATTCTGAAATAAGCTTCCGAAATGGGCCTGAACACCAGATTACATCCTTCAGGCGGGCAAACCACTTTAGGAAACCGAAAATTAAATGATTTTTTGGATTTTTTTTATTGTGAAAAAAAACGGAAATTTCCACAACTCTGACAATAACTTATTCATATCTTCATGGATCTCTGGTAATTTTTTCAAGTTATTTCATGCATTAATTAAGGTGTAATCCGCTGTGTCCCTTGGCGTGTCCTCAGCGTCGTTGTCGATTTGCGGGAATTGTGCAGCTCGCAATTCGCATCTGAAATAGTCCAACAAATTTTTATACATTCTTGAGATGTTTTTTAAGAACATGAACCTAAATTTTGAAAAAAAAAATGGAGAATTGAATGTTGGAACGTGTTTGAAAAAAAATGATCGATTTTTAGCATTTTTTCCCGGCATTTAGCAATAATAAATATGTTCTAAACAATCTAATCTTTCCAACTTTAGGTTCATGTTTGGATAAATTATATTATGTAAACGTGTTCCAAATTTGAAGATGACCGATCAATTAGTTTTTGACTTATGATTCCCGCAAATTGAAAAAATGTCGTTTCGAGAAAAACTCGTTTAAAGTTTCACAAACGAAAAACTCGAAGTCAAATGTGTTTAATCAAATGATGAAGTATCTTGCCGATTAATCAGCGATTCCAGCACCATACAGCAGTCTTTCCTCTTCCTCATGCAACTCATTTGAAGCTTGCATTTCCTCTTTACGAGCTTTTCGAGCTTCTTTTGTCTCTAATAAACTTTTTCTATTTTGCCGAGCCACGCGCATCTGCTCCATTTGCTCGGCATATGGAGCTCTGCCTGCCAACTGCAATTTGTAGTTCATTCATAACCATGAGTACGGCTGAATTTCCTTCATTGAATAAAATAGCATCAAGAAATGCCGCCACCTCGATTATTTTGTACCCAGAATGGAGATGTTTTGGAGCTAATCGCCAAACGGTCGAGTTTGGGTTTGTTTGGGTTATAAAAACCCAAACAAACAAACCCAAACTACCTAGCTGAGCGCGCTTAGGAGTCGAGCGGAGAGTCTTCATCATTTATATACATACCGTTAGAAGGAATCCGAATATCGTTTTGAAATTTTCAGGGTGTATTCTTAAGATATTTTGCTAACGATTTATGAGATTAAAAAAATCGATTTTTTGAAGCATCAAAGTGGTTGCCCGTCTTTATTTAAATATATCTACTTAGAATAAATAACCTATATCACTTTTCTCCAGGAAATATAAGTCTTTCAAGGTCTATACATTGTTTTTTTTTTCGAAAATTTTAATCAAATGTAAAGAACATTGTTCGAGATTCTGTTATTAAAATATATAAGTTTTGTTGACAGTTATACTGTAGCACCAATTTTTACCTAATCTTTTTCAGATCCTTGAATAAATGATTTCAGAAAACGTCCAGCGTTTCCAGCTGATACGGATCGGTATCTCCTGGTGATTTTGACAGTCATCCCTGCGATCTGATTCGATGTCGCACTAGATCTTGTTCTAAAAGTTCGGGATTCTAGCCTGGATCCTATGCAAAGTTTCTATTTGGATTTTGACTAGAGTCCTCAATAGTTCCGAATTAGGATCCTGGCTGGACCCGATTTGCGAGCGTTACATTTCGCTTCCGGATCCGATCCGATGTACGACGGGATCCCGATTGAGAAACCGAAGATCCTAGTCCGAATCGGACTGTATCCATAACAATATTTCTGCACGGGTAGCGTCAGGCTTGAAGCATGCTAAACAATAAGAGAGGGATTATAGGGCTACCCGAGCAGAAATTTATTCAGGGTGAAATCCGGACCGGATCAGGCTGCCACAATAGCAAATCCGGGCCGGATCAGGCAAATTTAGTCCGGCCCTGATCAGGGATGTAACGCTTTTGCAAATTCAGGTCCGGATCAGGCACCTTATCAGGCTCTGATCAGGTGCCTCATCCAGCCTGAGACATGCGTGTCACCTGGCTCAATCATATGATTAATTTTTTGTTTAAAAATAGATCAACATTTATTAAATTATTATCGCAGTTACACGTTATCAAGTTTACTAACGTTATTAAAAATATGAAACATATGAAAACATTTTTTTTAAGTTTAAGTTTTTATTTTACTTGACTTGATCGTTTAGTTTTTGTTCCGGTTTTGGCGATGACCGTCCCAATCTTTCCGGCCCAATCTGTCCGGCGCAAATCATGCGTGCCTGATCAGGGCGCCTTATTGATCCCTGCTCAGGCCCCTGTCTGGCACAAATCAGGCGTGCCTGATCAGGGCGCCTTATTGATCCCTGCTCAGGCCCCTGTCCGGCGCAAATCATGCGTGCCTGATCAGGGCGCCTTATTGATACCTGATAAGGCTTCTATCCGGCGCAAATCAGGCGTACCTGATCAGGGCGCCTTATTGATCCCTGCTCAGGCCCCTGTCCGGCGCAAATCAGGCGTGCCTGATCAGGGCGCCTTATTGATCCCTGCTCAGGCCCCTGTCTGGCTCAAATCAGGCGTACCTGATCAGGGCGCCTTATTGATCCCTGATCCGGCCCTGATGGATCCTCAGGCAGCCTGATTAGATTTCTGCTCGGGCACTGCTATCCGCTACGTCAGCTGCGCATACCCGACTTGAGTGAACGGTGCGCAACCTGTATTTTTGCAAGTGCCGATCCCGCCACTGCGTGCCGATTAAAGAGGTTGTACTGTATCAATGAAAAAGCGTCGCATTTTTGTTTTAAGTCCAAGCGCAGCCGAAGGTCTCGTGCGACATACATTTTCGACGTCTATCGTTTGGATTAAAAGTTGAATAAAAGATGGAACTTTCCAATAGCGATTCATACATTTGTGGCGCCCTTTTATCGGCACGTTCGATCAATTTTTTTCTTCTTCTTCTCGCCGAGATTATCATTTCTGATTAATATTACGTTGAGTTACATACATAAGCGATGCTTGTGTAATACTCGATACGAGGAATGTGCAATATTCGGATAAAATGGAGGAAGGAGAGGGAGGAGACGTCGTCGCCCTCGAGCGGAGATGAGAGGCCGCCGATAAAATACGTACGCACAGTAAAACGGGTAGTTTCGAATACCGCGAAGACCTTGTATCTCATCCATCGATCGCCAATCAAGAAATCTAAGATAAACGCGCCTGCCGCGAGTACGTACAGTCAATGGCTTGGATAGCCACTCTTATCCAGTCTTATGAAGTCTTTACTCTCCAATTTTGAGGGTATATCGAAGAATGCTGAATTCCTCACCCGATTAAAAGAATTTTTTTTTTGTTTGCCGATCTCTACTGACATGTGATGCAACTTTGTCGTTATTGCTACTAACTTATGGTAATTGAACACACGAACCGGGAAACGGCCGGCAAACGTGGGAGGGAAAAATGATTTCGATGGATAGGCAAGCGCTCGCTCTTACTGCCGTTTCAATAAGAAATGCAAAGTAATGCTGTGAGAAACTATGGCTCTGTAAGCTTGAGTACCCAAAAGACCGGTTGATTTTCAATATTTTTTTCTGATGAGGATATTGGGAGGAGGGGTTCGGGATTTTACACAGAATTAAGACATAGTCTTGGCAAGTTTAAGTATTTTTTTCGTTGGACAATATTGACAAGCAATGAAATTATAATTATTTAAAGAATGTGCCGCCGTTGAAGCGTGGCCACACTGCAAATCCAAGTATGGACCACTTTTTACACATTCCCGAGTCCTTCCCACCTTTTTCTCAAAACTGCATTTTCGAAATTGACGTGCAAGATTACTCAAAAACTATTGAGCTAATTTAGTTGAAACTTTGTCGAAATATTGACAATATTGTTACCTTCTAGTTGACGAGAATTGTTTTGGAAAAATGAGAAAAATAAACTACTTTTTGAATCCAAATTTTACAGAAATTTTTATTTAAAAAAAATGCTTGTCATTTTTTAAAATTTATTCTTCGTTTTTTCAGATCGAAGTCTACGCAAAGCTAGACGCAATTCCCGCGGCAACCTTGCTGTAACATTCTGCCACAGCCCCGCCATTATCATGATAAATGAATTTTAATTGTTTTGTGTAGTTAAATATACTGTTAAAGTGTACCTACAGTTTGATAAATGTAGAATAATTATAGTTTAAAAAATCTCGCAAAATTGCCTAATTTTTTCCCGTCTTAATGTGTATCCCCCCTTAAATGTGTTATTTCTATGTTTGTGTGTGTTTTTTTGTGTGTTATTTGATTATTTTTTACACACTGCTGCAACCGATTCGCTTGAAATTTTAACTGTATATTTAGAATTACATTTTCTGAGGCACTACGTAGGATTTTTTTTATTATATTGCATGGTTCCTTTTTTATAAACAATTTTCTGACGATTTTCTCATCGTATTTTATACTTTTTGTTTTAGAAATGCGCCATTTTGACAAAAAAGTATATATCAAAAAAATCCTACGTACTTCTATAGCTATTCTTATATATTAGATGCAGTAAAAAGTTCTGAGCGTTTTTTCGCTTTATTTCGATGATGAAATTAACATAGTTAGGATTATCCGATTTAGATCAAATATGCGCCGTTTTGTTCGATAACTTTGGTCCATTTGAAGGCAATTTCATAATTCCGCGATTGAAGAAGTCCTCGTTCCTATTGGTAAAAAAACTTGACCAGCTCATTTTCACAAGCCTCTCTTGAGGGCAGTTTTGTACCATCAAGAAAATTTTGCAAACGCTTGAAAAGGTGATAATCGCTTGGTGCCAGGTCTGGACTATACGGCGGGTGCGATAGAACCTCCCATCCAAGCTCTCGGAGCTTCTGGCGCGTCGGTAAAGATGCGTGCGGCCTGGCGTTGTCTTGATTGAACACAACCCCCTTCCTATTGGCCAATTCTGGCCGCTTCTAGTCGATCGCCTGCTTCAATCTGGTCAGTTGTTGATAGTAGAGGTCCGAATTAAGTGTTTGGCCCGATGGGAGCAGCTCATAGTGGATGATTCTCTTCCAATCCCACCAAACACACAGCAAAATCGTCTTGGCCGTTAATCCGGGCTTGGCGATCGTTTGGGCCGGCTCACCGCGATTGGACCACGATCTTTTTCAGCTGTTGTTCTCGTGTGTGACCCATTTTTCATCGCCAGTCATCATCCGCTTAAAAAATGGGTCGATTTCGTTACGTTTCAGCAAAGAATCGCAGGCATCAATTCGGTCCAAAAGGTTCTTTTGCGTCAATTCGTGTGGCACCCATACATCGAGCTTCTTCTTGAGACCAGCCTTATGCAAATGGTTCCAAACGGTTTTCTGGCTAATCTTCAGTTCCTGGGCAATGGAATAAGTGCTCACATGCCGGTCCGACTCGACGATTTCCATGATTTTATCGACATTTTCGACAATTGGCCTACCAGAGCGTGCCTCATCTTCGACGTCCATATCACCAGAACAGAATCGTTGAAACCACCGCATTGCTCTTGCATTCGATACTGTATTGGGTCCACAAACAGCATACATTTTTTTGGCCGCCTGCTTCGCCTTTTCACCTTGTTCGTAGTGGTACTGAAGAATGTATCGAATTTTCTCTTTTTTTACCTCCATTTTGGCACGCTGTAACACACAACTGGCTTCACCAAACACAAAACTGTCAAAGAACTTTTTTTGAAGCGTAATGTCACCTTTAAATCACCTTATAGTATGACCCGATGCGATGTATACATCGTGATATATGGCTCACTAAAGACATCTAGCGGAAAACGCTCAGAACTTTTTACTTGACCGAATATATATGTTTATCGAGGCCCGCGTGAGAAAACTCATCGTCTTATGCATATATTATAGAAAATACGTGCGGGAAAAAGAAGCAACGCAGCATTCATTAAAATCAATTGGAAGGTGTAAACGTCAAACGCGATCATTTAGCGAAACGAGCCGGGAACAGTTACATAGATGTAAATATATGCTAGCTGTAAAAGTATACATACGCATACGTACATGGACATACGTATGACGTTTGTAGTATATACACATTGGGTGAGCTATTACGATTCAGCGCCTCTATAAATCATTTAAACGCGCCTTATCGCCAGTCGCGAATTGTACGCAGTCAAATAAATATACGATTCAAATCCAAGCAGCACGACGGATTTTTATCCTGTGTCAATAACTGTAACGTCGAGAATTACTTTAAACAGTAGAAGAACAAAAAAACGTTCGGTAAACATTTTTATTTATTTTTAATAATATTAATTGACATGGAAATATTTTTAATCGGGAGATAAAAATCATTCTAGGGAGCCTGCGTAAGCTTGAAATTTCGAGAATATGATCTTTTTATTACGTAGTTTTATATCCCAGGATCTTAACTATAATTCGTAATAAATTTTTTGTAAACGTACCAAAAATTGTCCGAGTTATGACGAGTTTTGTAAAGGGCCAGATCACCTGGCTGTTCGAAAATCTGTTTTATAAAACGACCTGACTCCTATCCCAAAATATATTCGTCCCATTCCCTTCAAATTTGGACGCAGAATAGTTTATAACATTTTCTATCGTATAAGCGGATGATATTTCAATATGTTTATCCATTTGTTCATCACAAATGACGAAAGTTATCTTTATCGGTCGAAAATTGAACTTTTTTTTGGCATTTCGATATGTTTATCCATTTGTTCATCACAAATGACGAAAGTCATCTTTGTTGGTCGAAAATTGAACTTTTTTGGCATTTCGATGTGTTTATCCATTTGTTCATCATAAATGTCGAAAGTTATCTTCGTTGGTCTAAAATTGAATAGCTTGGCATTTTTGTGATTTTCAAAATTTTAAGAAAGTATCCGGTCATACGAATTCTTTGTTACTGTAACAAAGATACATTTTAAAAAATCCCATGCAGCAACGGTGACACTTTGTTTAAATAATAATAACTTCATTGTTTATCGATATTTCCAATGGAAAAAAAAAACTCAACTGCCAAGACTAGGTAAAAATGTTGTGTAAAGTACTGGCCTCGTCGTCCCGAAACTCCTGTCAGAAAAAAAAAATTGATAATCGACCGGTTTATTGGGCCTCAACCTTATGCGAATCCGTTGATAGAGAAACGAAAAAAATTGCACAGGAGAATGAAAATTTGGGGGAGAAAATTGTATAGGAGAATGAAAAATGGACGTTTTGCGCAAGCTTCGCGTGTGTAAAACATCCATTTTAACACCGAGTACAATAAAATTTCGTATAATACTCGACGAAAAAACTTTTTGGAGTTTGCAACACTTGAGTTTGCAACACTCGCCTTCGGCTCGTGCTGCAAACTTTCACTCGTTAGAAAAAAAATGTTCATCCTCGTGTCATAGTGTACTATTGTGGGTTTAATAACCGTTGCACTCGTTTATTAAGGCAGGCAACCATTTTAGATGCTTAAAAAAGTCATTTTTTTTTATTTCATAAATCGTTAGCAAAATATCTTAAGAATACAACCTGAAAATTTCACAACGATATTCGGATTCCTTCTAACGGTATGTGTATAAATGATAAAGACTCTTCGCTCGACTCCCAAGCGCGCTCAGTTAGGTAGTTTGTTTGGGTTTTCATAATCCAAATTTGAATTTTCACAACCCAAACAAACCCAAACTCGACCGTTTGGCGATTACCTCCACAATATTTCCATTCTGGGTAAAAAATAATCGAGGTAGCGGCATTTCTTGCTGCTATTTTATTCAATGAAGAAAATTCAGCCCTACTCATGGTTATGAATGAACTAAAAATCGTAGTTGGCAGGCTACGGATATGTCGAGCAAATGGATCAGATGCGCGTGGCTCGGCAAAATAGAAAAAGTTTATTAGACACAAAAGAAGCTCGAAAAGCTCGTAAAGAGGAAATGCAAGCTTCAAATGAGTTGCACGAGGAAGAGGAAGGACTGCTGTATGGTGCTGGAATTGCTGATTAATCGGTAAGACACTTTATCATGTGATTAAACACATTTGACTTTGAGTTTTTCGTTTGTGCAACTTTAAACGTGTTTTTCTCGAAACGACATTTTTTTCAATTTGTGGGAACCATAACTCAAAAACTAATTCATGGATCATCTTCAAATTTGGAACACGTTTACATAATATAATTTATTAAAACATGAACCTAAAGGTGGAAAGATTAGATTGTTTAAAACATATTTATTATTGCAAAATGTCGGGGAAAAAATGCTAAAAATCGATCATTTTTTTTCAAGCACGTTTCAACATTCAATTCTCGATTTTTTTTTTCAAAATTTAGATTCATATTCTTAAAAAACCTCTCCAGAATGTATACAAATTTGTTGGACTACTTCAGATGCGAATTGCGAGCTACACAATTCCCGCAAATCGACAACGACGATGAGGACACAGCTGATTACACCTTAATTAATGCATGAAATAACTTTTGAAAAAATTACCAGATATGTATAAAAATATGAATAAACTATTGTCAGAATTGCGGAAATTTCCGTTTTTTTATTCACAATTAAAAAAATCCAAAAAATCATCTAATGTTCGGTCTCCTAAAGTGGTTGCCGGCCTTAATAATTTGGCCGTACTCGAAAAGAAAAAAAAATGTGTAGATCCCTCTGCACATCTTGACCCTTCTTCATTTCATTCACCATTTATGCAATATACATTATTAATAAGCCCGCGATATTTCGTAACACATCAATCGAGAAATAGCGCTCAAAGGTTGTTCCTACCGTTTTCATTTGATTTACATATTGTCGGCAGTATAAAAAAGAAAAGGTTATCTTCGTCGTGTATCCACTACGAGGTGTCTCTTTTAAATTTGACTAGCACGTGTTCTTAAACGGGCGCTCTTTTTTTCGTCCGACGATATAGATATAGACGAGCCCCGCGGACCAGTTATCTCGATTAAACATTTTTTTTTCTTTTATTCTCGTCGTCGACGACTGTAATTTTACTGGTGAATAGAAAAGCGGCGAAGAAAACCGATAGAAGGCGATAAATACGTCGTGCATGATTCGACTTTTATTTTTGAACCCGTACAGTTTTTTTTTAAATACCAATAGGTATGAGAAATTAAATGGTAAAAAAAATTATCAAATACCGGCTGGCAGCGATTTAAAAAAAAATAAAGTTAGTATAATAAAATGAAATTGCAAAGTAAAATGAGCGAATTGTAGAATAAAAAAAATAAAATGAGTATAAAATAATAAAATTCCAAGTTGCGATTCCTCAGGATTTTTGTCTCGGTTATAAATTTATTTTATTCTTATTATGAATGTATCTTTGAAAATTCATTTACTTATTTCTGACAAGAAAAATCGCGAATTTCGATTGTGTCGATTTTCATCAACATTAACATATCCGAAAAATAATTGCCGAACGTCTAGCTCGATTAATTTTTATCAAATGCGTTGAGAAAATTGAATTACAAATTTCTACTGAAAATTGTACGCACGTCAGATGCCGAGCAATAACAAATTGAACAACAAATAATTTATCTAAACAAATTTACATAATTATTTTTTCCTTCAGGCAGCGAAAATTTGTGCATATTTTACAAAAATATTTTATTCAGATATGAATGTATTGTTGAGAAATTCAATTCACTCGTTTTCGGCAGAAAAGACTCGAACCTCAAACTGTAAAATCCGATAAAGACTAAAATACCCAAAAAAAAAAATGAGTATAAAAAAATAAAACTGCGAATTTCAAGCACCGAGAACTATTTGTCCATTGCAAATTGGACTACGATACAAACTGACCAACAAAATCATTTACTTTGGGAGTGGGATGTTGTACAGGGTGGAAACATGGGGGTGGAAGAATATGGAGAATGTAGGCTGGAGAAAAAGAGTGGCAAACTACCTATGTGAGATAATGAAAATGCCAGAAAGAAAAAAAGTTTTTTGAAAGAAAAAACCAGAGCGATACTAAATACAAACCCATCCAAATGGAGGCTGGATATGAAGGAAGCCATGGAGACAGGTAAGAGTAAGAGCAACATGGCAAAGGATGAGAAACGAAGATATGGAAGGAGTAAGAAAAATAATTGATAGAGCTAAACCAATAAAAAAGTAAGAAAATTAATTGATAGAGCTATACGAATAAAAACGAATCAGGAAATACACGAAGACTGGAACAGAATTGAGAATTCGAGATATTGTAGGAAGTGCAAAAACCGAAAACAACGTATAGAAATGAAGGAGAAGGGCATAGAGGGAAGAACTAAAGAAACATGGGCCAAGTTAAGGGGGGAAAACCCTCTACACACCCGAAAATGAGTCATTTTTCATAAATTGTTTTAAAGGTGATAAAATACCCGCATAATTGACAAATGTTGACATTATCTTATTAAAACCTTCAAGTGTTAGATTTTTTTTTTTAACAAAACAAAATGGCGACGTTCTAAGGTATTTAGGTGTCTTTTGCTTGATATAGAAAAGTGCTCTATTTGTCTGATTTTTTCTATTGATCTGAAACAAAAATCGAAAATATTTTTCGATTATTGACACATGTAGGAGAAGGATATACCTATAAAAATAAATAAAAAAGTATCAAATTGAAAATTAGGTAGGCTTTTCAATCAAATTATCATATTTTTAACCATTTTATCGATAATTTTTACCCTAAAAAAGTAATTTATTTACGCGATAACCTTAACCCTAGAATGGTAACCTTATTTTTTTTACCTATTATGGTAACCTGGGGTCATAAACCACCCCAATTTTAAAAAATTCATATCTCCGGTAAAATTTCACGAAAAGGGTTCAACTTGGGCTCATTCTTTTCGTTTTTTAATGCAGAATCACATAAGCCTACGGCCATTCCGCTTCAAGTAGGAAAAGTTAGTAAAAAATGAGGTAAAAGGGTGAAAAACATGAAAAATTCGTAAAAATGACTTTTTTAATTGAATTTGCAATATCTCCGTTGATTTTTAACGAAATTGAATAAACCCAACGGCATTATAAAGTGAAAATATACAGTTTTGAGACAGGATGGTTAGTCTTACTCGATTTTCGAAAAAGTCCATTTATTCGGGGAATCGAAATCTGGGAATTTAAAAAAAGTCAGTCGTAAACGTGAGGAAGGGAGAAAGGGCGCGAGATTTAAACTCGCCTGGGGTGGTTTTTCACCCCAGGTTACCGTTCTAGGGTTAATAAAGGAATAAACGGCAAGCCGATCAAAGAATTGTGCGAGTATGTGAGGGTCTTCGAATGCATGGTACGAAGGGAAGCATAAAAGAGAAAAAAGACAAAAGATAAAAGTAAAAAAAAAAAAAGAAGGAACCGTGTAAAACAGTAACAATGTGTACAGGGGCGAGGAGGGGGGGGGGGGGGGGGGGGGGTTGGGTTAAAACCCGCAAGATTATACTCAGAAATAAAAAATTATACTATACTAATTGACTTTGCCAAATTTGCATTCCCAATTTTTGTCCCACCCACAAGCAAATCATCGAACCTTCTTTTTGACACGAAAATATTTTTATTCAAATTCATTTGATTTTGTTCCAACAACGAAAGGCTCGAGCTTCGATCCTCTCGAGCCCGCACAGAATTACAAAGCGAAAAAAAAAAGCAAAGAAAATTGCAGCTCCACCGACTCGCGCGATTGCGTGTATGAAAGAAAAAAAAAAAAAAAAAACTCCACGAGGCTATTGAAACGCCAGTTTACGATAGCCGAGGAACAATCCAGTACAGTACCGTCGTGGCACCGAACATGTGTAGAATTCTTCGCACGGCCTCCGCACACCACGTGGCACCGCGCTCGATTCCAAAATTTCTCACGCGCAACTAACTAACCCAACTATCATTGATATCCAATTTCCGCAGTTCTACACGGAGAGAATTAAATGTTAAAAATTACCGTGCAGTAACGGTAACCAGACGACAACCCTGAAACTTCGCTCATTATTACTGAGTAAAACACAGATTTTCACGAAAATAAAATAAAATTTCTTCATCAGATAGAAAATTTTACCAGATTTTCTAGTAAATTTTCATGTGTAACAAAATACGCAAAACTTAAATTAAAAAAATATATAATACCAGCGAAATTTTACTGTGCATTTTATTATATTATGCCTTTCAAAAATGTCTATAAAAACGTATCGTCTTTGTAACAGTTATTTTAAGATTGATTATAAAATTTAATGAGTGTTATAGGAAAGTGTATTGTGCTCTCGGTAAAAATTCTCGTGCGCGCTACCCTTCTTGTATAGTAAAATTTTAGCTACGTATTTGAAATTTTCTGTAACGTGAGTTAAAAAAAAACTTGTCGCATACGAATTATTATGCTTTTCTCATTTGTCACTACATTGAAATATATCACGGTAATTTTTACCGTGAAATTCACGACAAAAATTACTTTTTAATTCTCGCCGTGCAGGCCTTCAAAAGGTCCAAAAAAAAAAAAAAACAAAAAATGAAAACCCCGCGAACAATAAATTTCCGAAGCAAACGGGTGGCTAATACAACAGCGAAAAAATCATTCATCGAATCTATAGTTATGTCTGATACGAGAATTAAAAAAAAAATATCAAAGACAAAAAAAATTGTTTCACTCACCCTCTACGAAGGCCCTATGTCATGTATGGCCAACGTGCGGCCGGGCGAATAGTCGATATTTAATTTTTTTTTCCCCGACAGCAACAACAACCACAAGAGCGGAAGTCGAAAATAAGAACAATGTTAAAAGTCCACACTCGAAGCTTCTTATATCCCGCGATATTTTTTTACGTCGTTTTTTCAAATTTATTTATTACTCGAAAAAAAGTATAAATTTGGAAAAAAAATATATATCACTGTCGCACTCGATTTTCCGGTTCTTCGTCCGCAAACAATTGTTTTAGATCGTTCCAAAAGTTGCTGTCTTTTTTTTTTATATTAATATCTCGATTGTTTCATTGATGAGACGATCAAATTTGTTCCTTCTCCAATAAAAACGAACCGAATGAGCGCCGCCGCGTAAAATCGTCGTCACACGGAACGTGATGTATATGTACGTTCGCGTGGGCGCGCGATCACCAAGTGGCGACGTTTCGTACGTACGTATCAGACGCCAACAAACCGAAACGTCGAGACTGGCCGAGCCTCCGCAGCGACTCACGCGATCCCCTCCACGCTATCCTTCAATTATCTCGTTCTTCTCCTCCTATTCCACATGAACTCTCGCGTATCGCATGCGAAATACCAAAGCACACGCCGGCAATGTGCCGGAGAACTCGTCGCGATAAAACTACGCGCGCACGCGAAGCCAAAGTTGAATTGCTTGAGTGTGCCGCCTTTGTAGACGTGGAATGATGAGGTTGGTGTCTGTGTGTCACGTGACGCGTGAGATGAAACGTTGCGAGCTCCAGAAATAAATTATTATTATTATTCGTGTTTTCATCGTTATTATTATTATTTATATTATAAAAGCAATAGATTATTTCAATCAAATCGAGCAAAATGACAATAAAAATAAATAACGGCACAACACCAATAACAATAATAACACAAAATCAAAATAATAAAAAGATTAATATTATGGGGAGATTATTATTCTTGTTTTCATCATTATTATTATTTTTTTTAAATTATAATAGCAACAGTAATTATTATTATTATCAAATCGATCAAAATAACAATAAAAAAATAACAGCACAACACCAATAATAATAATAACACAAAATTAAAGTAATAAAAAGAATAATATTAATTATGAGGAGATTATTATTCATGTTTTCATCATTATTACTATTATTTTTTATTATAAAAGCAAGAATAATTATTATTATTATCAAACCGATCAAAATAACTAAAAAAATAACAGCACAACACCAATAATAATAATAACACTAAATCAAAGTAATAAAAAGATTAATATTATGGGGAGATTATTATTCATGTTTTCATGATTATTACTATTATTTTTTATTATAAAAGCAACAATAATTATTATTATTATCAAATCGATCGAAATAACAATAAAAATTAACAGCACAACACCAATAACAATAATAACACAAAATCAAAATAATAAGAAGAATAATATTAATTATGGGGAGATTACGATATCCGTGGCGCCAAGTTTTGACCATTGATTTCTGTTATTTCAACCGAAATAATGAGAGTTTTAAGAATAAACAATCTGCCGTTTCGTTTAAAATTAAACTATTTTGCATACAACTCTGCCAAAAATTCAGAATTCCATTTTTTTTTAAATACTTCGTTCAATCATGAGCTATACTTATCTACTAACCGAAAAAAAAATGGTTTTTTAATTTCAGATAAAGCTATCATGAGTTATCCTGACCACCACAGGGACACTTTTTTTTTGGGTCTCCGGAAACCACGTCCCACCGGCTGAATTTTCCAAATTTCAAGATGAATTTTTTTTAAAATATTGTTGAAATGTTGCTCTTTTATGTGCTTGACATTTTGAATAAAATAATTTATATATTATATTTTTTAAAAATAGAGAAAATATGCTTTTTTTGGCTTCGAAACCCACGTAACTCCTTAAGTCTAATTAAACTTAAATTAAAGAATAATTCAATTTACTTAAGAATACGCCAAAATTCAACGCTTTTTTGTCTCATGAGTTCGTTTGGGTTTATTTGGGTTTGTTTGCTTTATTTCGTCACCAATAATGGAAATCGACCGGGCGATCTTCAAAAAGCTTTCCGAGCTACTACTACTTTTAAGTGAAATTGCATGAGGTTGAAATGAAAGCGTCGATATAGTATCGATTGTTAAAAAAAAAAGATTTTTATAACAATCGTTTTTCATAACAATTGTTTATTTTTAACAATCACAATATTATATCAACGCTTTTGTTTGGAATAAAGTTTAGGATTCTTCTGGTCGGTGAATACAAAAAAAACATCCACTCTTAAGGCTTAGGAGTCACTTTGGAGCCTTATAAATTCGAAGACGGATGAACAGACTTTTAATCCACCTTCAGACTCCTATAGCGATTAAAAGTACTATTTTACTCCCTGTCCAGACGCACCTATAAGCGAAGAAAACATGGCAGTGGTATATAAAACACATTTTTGGCTTTTCAGACACTGCTTAAGCTATATATTTCCAAGTTACCTTGTCTGATTTTCATTATTAGTGATAAATGAAAGGTATCTTCGCAATGAGCAAAGACAATATTTTCAAATTCGAAAAAAACGTTATTTTTCAAATAACTCCCAAAAAATTCTAATTTTAACACAAAATAATCGAAATTTCAACTTTCACCATTCTTCAAATTGTGTTTATTTTGACTCGATAACCCAAAATTTACCATTAAAATATGGCGCTACGAAAATCGTATTCTTGCCCTAATTATTATTGTATCATGATTATCATTATACAATCATTATTAGCATCATTAATATTCATAAATTTTATTTACATTATTATTTATTATCGTTAATTTTAATTATTATTATTACACAACAATAATAATAATAAAAAATAAAATTAATAAAACGAATGAAACTAATCATCATGAAACTTAATTAAAATAAAATAAAACTTAAAATAAAATTAATAAACGAATGAAACTAATAATCATTATTATTGCAGTTATTCAATTGTAAGAGCAAAAACATGTAAACACAAACGTATTTCCTTTTTTTTCCTCTCTCTTACAGCCTCTAACTATAAGCTGCTATTATTATAGCATTAAATAGTTGGTTTGTCTTGTACAAATTTTTGGTTTAGAGGGCACATCCGGCGATTTGCTACACTCTACTTTTCACTGTTGCTTTTATAACATATAATACCGTACAACCTTCACACACACACACACGTATACTCATCCTTAAAGTCTCACACACCAATATTGCACTTATACTTTTAACTAATTCTTCATGTTATTCAGCGCGAAATTTCTGTCGTAGGTCCAACGGTTTAAACTTCTTGAGCCTTCTGGCGATATTTCTTCTGTTGAGAAGAAAACGTATTTCCTAACAATTTTATTTCATACAACTGCCATTTCGAAATGTTCGAAAAACAGCAATAATTATTGTTGCCCAACAACGAGAATTTCGATTGAAAAATGTTTCGTTCAGAAAATCTCGTATGTGTCAGGCCCCATTAAGGGGCACCGCTAGTGTGACACTTTCAAAAAATCGATTTTTTTTTCGCATTTTTCGATAGTCGATACCTTCAACAATAACATACTAACATTTCCAATGCGGATCTCAAATAGTTTTTGAATTCCAGCCTTCTAAAGAGCAGCTGCTCGTCGGTCAGAAACGTACTGTTATCTTTCAACGCGTTCTTCTCAAAACGAAATTTTTCAAATTTGCTGCACTTCTAAATCGAACACAAATCATCCGATCGACTTGAATCTCGTTTTAGCGTATTTAGTATTTATTTCTTCATACAATGACCGTCCCGTTTTTCGATTGGATAAAAAATGTCAATTTGCCATGCGAAAAACCATGAAATTTTTAAGCGTAATTTGAAACTTTTTTTCAAAACTCCGCCATTTTGATGGATTTTAATTTTTTTTGACAATCCTGCGTCATTGTGCAGCCAATACCTTCTAGTTTAACCGGCTTTTTTTTATTTTTCGATTTCAGGCACTCTGAAGACCGCAATCACTGCAGCAGTGGGAGAACTTTTTTTTTCAGACTCGGGAGACTAAAGTCGCTGAAAATTCAATATTTTCATACAAAAAAATTACTGTATATACATAATTTATACACAAATATATCCTCGAAATTTTAAAACATTCGATGCAATACTTTTCTTTCAATAAATTCCCGAAAATCACCTTTTTTTTTGGGCAGTCACACTAATGATGCCCCTTAATTTTATTGCTGAACAAGCCACATTTTCACAATGCCAAATTTGTAAAGCGAAATTTTCGAAATTTCGGATCGAGCGATTTGTCCCGATGCCATAGTCACGTTTTATTGTTATTTTTTTTTGCATACGGTGGCTCGTATTGCACAAAATCGCGTACGAAATAGCTTTTCATTCAGTGCGGAAGCAATTCATCGTCCCTGCATACGCTTGTATGCACAAGTACGCGCACACACTTCTCGAAGCCCCACTACTCCCGCATACATTGCACACATCCACGTAAACGTTCGCATCGCATTTAGGATAATGTACTTGTGTATGCGTACATTATGTTAGCACGTAACATTCGTTGTGACACGTGTTACCGGTCGCGCAATAGCGCTTCTCGATTTCCACGATCACTTTTACTTTTTATTGCAACCCCCCTCCATCTTCCCAACATGTGAAACCGCGTTCGGCGCAATCATCATCTAGCCGCAATCATCGTAATGTCTTCGTTTAATTACACGGAGAGAATTAAATATTAAAAATTACCGTGCAGTAACGGTAACCAGATGACAACCCCGAAACTTCGCTTATTATTACTGAGTAAAACACAGATTTTCACGAAAATAAAATAAAATTTCTTCTTCAGATAGAAAATTTTACCAGATTTTCTAGTAAATTTTCATGTGTAACAAAATACGCAAAACTTAAATTTAAAAAATATATAATATCAGCGAAATTTTACTGTGCATTTTATTATTTTATGCCTTTCAAAAATGTCTATAAAAAAGTATCGTCTTTGTAATAGTTATTTTAAGATTTATTATAAAATTTAATGAGTGTTATAGGAAAATGTATTGTGCTCTCGGTAAAAATTATCGTGCGCGCTACCCTTCTTGTATAGTAAAATTTTAGCTACGTATTTGAAATTTTCTGTAACGTGAGTGAAAAAAAAACTTGTCGCATACGAATTATTATGCTTTTCTCACTTGTCACCACATTGCAATATATCACGGTAATTTTTACCGTGAAATTCACGACAAAAATTACTTTTTAATTCTCTCCGTGTACAATATCGAATGCACTCTTATATATTAGGTGTATGACTTAATTTTTACCGATTTTTCAGCAAATTTATTTGATATACAAAAAATAGAGAACAACAAACTTAATGTTGGAAATATTGTCCATCGTTTTGTGGGGATCCGCCTTAATCCTTCCTCTCCTTTCCGTCGCTCAAATGCGAAAGTCACTGGCCTGTTCTACCTAGCCTGTACATACGCGACCAAGTGACGAGAACGAACAGTACAAAAAGAAACGCGCGATTAGCACGTTTTATCGTCCCGCATCACATCCGCGTGTTTTGTTGATATCCTATCATATACTCTTTATGAATTACTAAATAAAGTGTTTTATAAATTGTTATGTAATAAACGTTTATGTGGAGCCCTTACGTCCCCACAGTTTTCTATGACCTTGCGCCATCTCTCAGGTAACATACGAATGCCGTCGCGAAAGAAACTTGCAGGCTTCGAGGCGATAAAGTCATCGACGAATTTACGCACATCGTCCAGCGTTTCGAACTGTTTATCCACTAAGGCGTGCTGCATTGACCGGAACAAATGGTAGTCGGATGGGGCCAAGTCTGGTGAATATGCCGCGTGCGGGAGAACTTCCCATCCCAAGTTCAAGAGGGTCTTCTGAGTCGCGCGAGCAACGTGAGGTCGAGCGTTGTCATGCAGCAGTATGACTTGCCTGCTTCCTTGCCCAGTAAATAGCCTTTTCTGATCAAGTTCTTCGCTCAGTTTGTTCAATTGTCGGCTGTAGCGTTCCGCAGTCACCGTCTGACCAGTTTTCAGGAATTCGTAATAAAGCACACCCTTCGTATCCTGTCCAGGGCGCGGCTGGTCACTAAGATCGAAGTCACCACTTCTAAAACGTTTGTACCAATAATTACACGTTTCATAAGACACAACGTCGGCACCAAGAACACTACAAATTGATTCCCGTGCTTTAGAAGTATTTTTTCCTTGTTGGAATTCGTATAAAATGCAGTGCCGAATGTGCTGTTTATCAGTTGCCATCGTAAACTCTGCTATTCTGAGAGGTTATGTAACTCACGTAGACTTTTCGTTCGGTGTTCTGAAACCTTGCGTCCGATCCTTTCAAAACAACAAAAGACCGCGAAAATATTTCTATTTTAAATATAATTTTAAGCTCGAAGAAAAAATCTGTAAAAATCAAGTCATGCACCTAATATATATATATATTATTCTCCTGCATCCTCATGTTTTTCTAAACTATAAAAACGAAACACGATATTATGTAGTTTATAATAAAATAATATATGATATTTATTTGGATATTATATTATATATTATGGGGCTTGAGACTTCAGAAATACCATTGTTTTTAAATTGCATATACCCTAGGATGTTACACATTTTCACAAGCCTCAAGAGAGGCTTGTGAAAATGAGCTGGTCAAGTTTTTTACCCATAGGGACAAGGACTTCTTTAATCCCGGAATTATGAAATTGCCTTCAAAATGGACAAAAGTTATCAAACAAAACAGCGCATATTTGTTAATTTCATCGTCGAAATAAAGCGAAAAAACGCTCAGAACTTATTACTTCATCTAATATATAGGGGAGAGTGGTCCTGAGTCGGCCCATTAAGCTTTTTGTCCGAAAACAGAAGGTAAATCGGATTTCATAGCGCTGCTAAGTATTTAGTTGCATACAGCGATCGCTTGCCTACAATCCAATGTCATTTAGGAAGGTGTAGTGTGGCTTTTGGAGTCGCAATGCAGTGCGGAGTGAAAAAGTACATTTTGACCATTTCTCAAAATAGTGTTCCTGAGTCGGCACCCCCCTGGTCTTGAGCCGGCACCCCATTTTTTTCACTCGAATGCCGGAAAGAGCGCAGATTCTCTAAATTACGACAGGAAATGGATGAATTCGAACGATTTAGAAGAATAAAACATGCATTTTCTGTCCAATTTTATATGGAAATATTTTTCGAGTACAATGTTGAAAATAAAAAAAATATGAATTTTGAATTGAATGAAAAAAAAAGTAATTGACAAAGGGATGATCACTCGCTATCGTCGTCAGATTCGCAGTACGTGGGGCGTACTAAACTCTATAGCGAACCCGAACGCAAGTGCAATCCACTTGTGGAGGGCTGCGAAGACTGGCGTTCTTGTCGTCGTATTTTATCTTTTGTGTCTTGCGTTTGAAATTGCGTCCCATGACTATAGAGCAAAAACACCGAAAATGCAAAAAAAATAACAGAAACAATACAAAAAAGCAACAAGATCAAAAATTGGTGCCGACTCAGGACCACCTGTTTGATGCCGACTCAAGACCACTACGACTTTCTATCCGTTTCACGTGATTACGCACGCGAACAAATCCGAATGGAAAATCGACAAAACCAATCAATTAGAACATTGAATAAAGAAACCAATGCACTCACTCATTTCAAATCTTTGAAATATTTACATATCTGTAACTGCTTCAGAATGAATGACGAAAATAAAATTATGTCACAAACGAAAAATATAAACGCGCTCACGCTGCGCAGAACAATCTAAACTGACAATTGTAAGCATAATTTACGTCAGTGTTTACCAACATGTCATACGACAAAATAATTGAGCCGACACGCACACCATCTCTGAGGAACACCATGGTGCCGGCTCAACCCGCAGTGCCGACTCAGGACCACTCTCCCCTATTATAATGATAATAATGTAAAATACACATATATATATATATATATATATATATATATATATATATATATATATATATATTCGAATTAAAGCGTAGAAGTAGTTGAACATTTTTTTTATCACCAAGACGGATAGTTTATCTCTCGTTTGTCACGGTCGATGATATACTGTCGACAGAGATACACAAGCGATTACAAATGTATGGAATATAGGCAACTGTGAGAAAAAAAAAACATCCTCTCATCGGTGTATCAGCGTTCTCCTCTACTTCCTTACTCTATCTTCTGTCCTCTTTATTTTATTGCTTGTTTCTCGTTCACTCGACACATGGACAGCTGTATGTCGAACGGGAATTTTTTTCGGTACAGTTTGAGACTCTACGTATCGTGCGCGCAGCATCCGTTCGGATGTTACGCAATATGCGACGAACGAGTTTTGTAGAAGCTGAGCAGATGTCGGATAAAGATTATCAGTCATCTTACACAACGTCTCGAAAACTTGAGCCGTTTGTTTCATAATGCCGAATGAACGATATCATTTTTTTTTTTCTCTTTTTTTTCTGTATTCTCGAACTGAGACGAATGATCTTTTTTTTCTGGCATTTCGTAGGGGAATGAGGTAGACTGAGTGATGGTGATTGAGAAACGTGGTTGAGATTATTTGAGAGATTTTAGAAATTTAAAAGATTCTCGTGTTAATTAATTTATTCTTAAAAACCGATTTTTTGGATGTTACAAGGTCTGCGTGAGCTTTAATTTTCAAAAATACTATTTTTTTTTATAGGCTTATAGTTTAGGATCTTAACATCAATTTGCAACAAAGATTTCGTCAAAGTTCCAACAATTGAACGAGATGTGACGATTTTTTTTAAGGGCCAGGTCGCCCACTGCTCTACGAAGAACCGCTCTGCTGGGATTTACCCTTTTTTATTTTGCGATGTTCTGGAAACATTGTTTTATAAAACGGTGCGAGTCGTATCACAAAATCTATTCGTCCGATTCACTTGACGGATCACGACTAGCTCGTGGCCGGAAAAAAGAAGAATTTTCGTGAATTTTTTCGAGGAAAAGTTGTGCAGATTTTCAATTTTTTTTACATTAAAGAGTATGGTTTTAAATGACTTTTACCATTTTTGTGTTGAAAAATATTTGTAAATGTGGCAGAGACAATGATTTGTGCAAACCGGTCGATCAATTTTTGGAACTTTCACAAAATCTTTGTTGCACATTGATGTTAAGACCCTAGCTATAAAACTATTTTTTTAAATTGTATTTTTGCAACACCAAGCCCACGCAGACTGTTTGAAAAATGGCCATGGCGGTGACGACTGCTGAAAACGAATCATAGAAATTTGGAAAATCAAACGTATTTAACTTTTGCACGAAATCATCTAGTGATTGGACGAAGGATTTAATAAAATATCGATTTTTGAAAAAATAGCCGCAGTTCAATGTGAAAGTATCGATTTTCGGTGAAAACAACGCGCTATTTTCATTGACAAAAAAAAATTATGCATCGAAAATAAAAAAATTCCTTTGTTCAAGCACTGCTTTTTGATATGTAGAAGAAGCTCGTCAAATTTTAATCGGTGCAGTGATTTTTGAGATATCGTAGACACCAATATTGAAAAAGTGATTTTGAAAAAAACCCATTCAAAGTTCACCGATTCGCCAAACCTACCCATAAACGCCCATAAGCCCCGCAATTTTGAACGGAACGTCTTGAAATTTGTAGAGAATATTTTTGAAGTGTTATTTTTCGAGAATTCGACGAAAACCAAAAATCGATATTTTCCGCAATTTGAACTAAATGTAAACCTTTCAAATTCGCACAGAGCATAATTTATAACATTTTCGATCGAATGACCGAAAGATTTTTCTATACGTTTATCCATTCGTTAATAACAAATGATTAAACTTGTTTCTTTTTACGTTCGAATAGAATTATAATTCAATATTGTCTCCCTCAAAATAACTTCCTTGGGAAGCTACACAACGCTGAAGACAGTTCTTCCAATCCTCATAGCAGTGCTGGAACTCGGATACTGGAATAGCCTTCAGCTGACCGGTTACAGCCATTTGAATGTCTTCGAGTGTCCCAAAATGACATTCCTCCAGGTGATTTTTCAATCTTGGGAACAGAAAAAAGTCCCAAGGACTCAAATCAGGCGAATAAAGAGGCTGAGGAGCCACAGGAATGTTTATTTTTACTAGCTAAAAATTCGTTTATTGAAATTGCTGTGTAACAGCAATTTTTCTCATCCCCAATTCATTGATCAAAATCTGATGAACGGTGGTGTGAGTCAAATTCAACTCTTCCCCGATCATTCTGACTGTCAACGAACGATATGCGCGCACAAGGTCCCGGATCTTGTCGACATTTTCATTGTTTCTTGAAGATAAATTTTATTATTAATATAATAATGATATAATTTTATAATACATTTTGTCATTTTTATTTAGCCTTTCGCAGAAATCAATAAAATTCTCTCCAGTCTAGGAAACTCAAAGCATTTTATTAACTACAAAAAAATAATTTACCGATAGCCTCTTTTTTTCCATAAGGAATAGAACAAATTGACGCTCGAATTGACTGGCAAAATTTTTCATAAATTTATCGTATTACCGTAATTTTTCGAAATTCCAATAATAATTTCATTAGTCCAAAAATAATGCAGCATAAAAATCAAATGTCAACTGTGGTACTTTCGAGTGGTCAAAGATCTCGCGTAAAAAACGTAACTCACATCGGATGGACAATGACTCTCAGTGAGACGGTACCATGGTGAAGGAGAACAGGGGCTCGCTACTCGCGGTTTATGGGACGCCAGGCAATTCGAGAGCAGTCGTGTCAATTCGAATAGAGCTTGATTGAATGTGACGACGAGATTTACATTTAGTTCAGGCGATTATTTCGTGTCACACTCTCTCTCTCTCTCTCTCTCTCTCTCTCTCTCTCTCCCTCTCTCTCGTCCTTCTATTTTTTATTTTAACAAATTTATAAATGACCGATAAAACTTAAAGATAAATAGTAAATTAACGAAAATTTGTTCATTGAAATAAACAAAACTACTTAAAAATAAATAGTAAATTAATAAAAATTTGGTAATTGAAATAAACGAAAATACTTTCCTTTCGAAAAGTGATAAAAATCCAAAATAATGTCCACTTTAAATTTCCAATTCAATCGATAGGGTAGAGTAACAAAATTCAGGGATAAAGCTGGGACTTCTCTGATTAGGCTGGCGATTATGAAAAGGAAGAAAACAAAGTTTCGGTTCGTTTCAACTTCGGACTATGACCGCCGAGGGGTCAGTTGTCCGAGTCAAACTGATAATGGATGATAAAACCCGAGGGCTCGACCAATCCCAGGCGAAACGTATGCTCAATATATTCTTTAAATTGTGCCATTCCCCCTTTTTCCATATCGAACACACCATTAACGATCGTTTCGTAACTTTACGGCAAAACTCCGTCGCACGATAATCACTGCTCCTTTTCACATCAAAATTGATTTACGACGTGAAGAAAAACGCAATTTACGAGATTAAGTAATAACACTAGTTACGTATTTTTCCACTCTAACGTTTCTTAGCATCTTTGTGGATTTTTTTCATTGATTGAACTTATTCAATGTCCCAATAAATTAGACTGGATTGCCACTAAAGAACCCGAATTCTTCCTGCGCGGAACCCGATTGTTGGCCCAAAGATAGACCAATGTTGTCTCTTCCAATGGACAATACTTCGAATAAACCAGTTGATCGATTTTCTACGGTTTTCGATCTTCGGATCGAACCACTATTTTTTCTTCCGCTAAAAAATGGGCCGTTTCGTATGCAACCACCAAATGATTTTGCGATCGTAATTACTTCTTGGGGGACGTCCATTAATTACGTGAGATGTTCTTTGTTTGATTTGGACCCCTCCCTCCCTCCTGGTGAGATTTGGTGAAATGTTGAGGCACCCCCCCCCCCCCCCACGTGAGTTTTTCCCCATAATTTTTAAATGATTACATTTGTTCGATATGTTCATGTATTTTGCTTCATAGCACTAATAAACTCACGAATAGTCGAACTTTTTTTCTCAAATTTTACTTTTTTAATTTTTCGAATTTTTTTTTATCTCAAATTTAAGAAGTACCTAGTGCATAGTTGTGAAAGAAGTCGAACGAAAATTGGTCTTTTCATTTTGATGATGATTACACGATGTTTAGGAACAATACATTCCTCTAATTGTTTGTAAAACTTTGATCAATCGGTCCGGAATAACGGTTCGATGGATCAATTTGAAAATTTACAGGGCTATTGGGGGTACATTAAGCTGAAAAAGAAACCTGGCAACTTTAGTCTTTCCATCAATATTTGTAAAGTAATGGTAGATTTACTGAAAAACCATAAAAATTCATTTTTTGTACTTTTTTCAAATTAATGTTGAGGTTGAAAAAAATGTTTTTCTCAAAAACCAATGAAAGGGTCTTGTAGGAAATTTATTCAAGTTTTCAAAACTACCCGTTAATTCCTTGTGCGATCATTGGTTGCTGAGATATCGATGATCAAAGACAAAAGGACCCTTTTTCATTCAAAGTCGGATATCTCAGCAAAAAATTGACGTAGAGAGACCAAAAAAAAACCAAATTGAAGCTGAATAAACAAGCCAACTGGCATATGCATTGATTTAACTGAAAAACAATTTTCCGGGCCCGTGGACTCTTCACAAAAAAACAAAAAAATTTGGAAAATTTTTCTCTCGTGCTATTTCTTATGATTGCGCGATAGCCGTAGCTCAGAAATTTTTTTTGCCAAAATATCTCAAAACTAGAAACTTAAAGCTTCAAATTTCTTTTTTTTTCATCTCGATACGACTATTTTTCACACACACATAGCGCTTCAAAAAAACACTTAAAAAAATTAAGAAATTTTCCGTACCTTCAATTGTTTGGAATAGTGCAAATAATAAAGCAATTACAATGGTGTTCTTATTCTTGTTTTCTTCAAATATTTTCCCTTCTAGAATGATTTAGGCCTCGAAGTGTCCATATTTACACCGTGTACACGGAGAGAATTAAAAAGTAATTTTTGTCGTGAATTTCACGGTAAAAATTACCGTGATATATTTCAATGTGGTGACAAGTGAGAAAAGCATAATAATTCGTATGCGACAAGTTTTTTTTTAACTCACGTTACAGAAAATGTCAAATACGTAGCTAAAATGTTACTATACAAGAAGGGTAGCGCGCACGATAATTTTTACCGAGAGCACAATACATTTTCCTATAACACTCATTAAATTTTATAATAAATCTTAAAATAACTGTTATAAAGACGATACTTTTTTATAGACATTTTTGAAAGGCATAAAATAATAAAATGCACAGTAAAATTTCGCTGATATTATATATTTTTTAAATTTAAGTTTTGCGTATTTTGTTACACATCAAAGTTTACTAGAAAATCTGGTAAAATTTTCTATTTGAAGAAGAAATTTTATTTTATTTTCGTGAAAATCTGTGTTTTACTCAGTAATAATAAGCGAAGTTTCAGAGTTGTCATCTGGTTACCGTTACTGCACGGTAATTTTTAACATTTAATTCTCTCCGTGTACCTTCCAAAATGTATATTTTCTGTACAAATAGTATGTAAATGTACAAATAGTATTCTGAATTACAAAGTTGACGTGAGATTTTCATTTACCCCCCCCCCCCCCCCCTCCCTGAATGAGATTCGGTGAGATTTTGCCAGACCCCTCCGCCCCTATTTGGAACTCACGTAATTAATGGACGTCCCCTTATCCGCTCCCGCAATCGCGTCCAGGACTTGACGAAAAAAAGGCAATAAAGACCACATAAAATGGAATTCTTCGAAAAGTTGCGTGAAAAATTCGTAGAGCAAAATTGTCATCGCACGTGAAAAATGTAAAGAATGTGACGAGAAGACGTTTCGATCGTGATGTCGCAATGACGAGAGCCCTGCCTTCATCGAATGAGAACGATCATCGTCACTCTTGTTCCATTCAATTGGACTCACTTTAATTGTTCGCTTAATGGGCCCTCTTGCGATTGAATGAAACGTTCAGGCGCTTCGCCTGTGAGAAATTCAAATTTATTATGGCCCAATGACTAGAACGAACAATAATAACATGACGAAACTTTATTTCACACCATTTTCGATCAGGCTACTCACGAAATTGCGAAAGTATTTTTCTTAAGAATGCAAATCGCATACGTTTTCACACGAATTATCGTAGAATTAAGTGTTGTTGAATTGGTCGCACGAATAATTAAACGGGCAGGAGATCATCGCCGAGTTCCTCGTCTCCGAAATCGTCGTCCCTTTTGCCGGCGGATGTCATGGGTCGCACTGGCAAAGGACCAACAGGATCCGAAAAATGTATATCTGAAATGGGAAATTTCTTTTTTAAATTTATATCTCGTTAAAATATATACATTTTGGCAAATTTACGCTGTACTGAAATTTGTAACTGCAGACAAGAAAATCCTATTAAAGATTATTTTTTATTTATTTTTTCTATTAGAACATAGCAAACCAAATATTTATCCGAAATTGATCACCATTTGTAAGTGAAATATCTGATTGTATTGTAGTTTTTATTTATTTAAATAATAATACGTCTTGTGAATAACGTGGCTCATTATTTCGAATAGATTTAACTATCCATCTCTTTTCGAAATAATTTTTTCGCCACTGAACTGCCGGATTTGTTGGGTCCATTTTTTAACCTAGACACTTTTTTTCAAAATAACGTTTTAGCAACTGGAAAGACGAGATTGTTTCGGCTTGTTTCGTCAATTTCCAACTCAAACTCTTCTTTAGAAATGTTTATTGTGACACTGAGAAGATCAGTTTGTTTGGGTTTGTGTGGTTAGTTTTTAGTCCAAACAAACTCTTTTGTCGAAATAATTATTTAAAAAAAACTAAAAAGGCCTTTTATTTAATGGAAAAATAGCAAAAAATGGTTTGGTGTATCGTAAAAATTAGAAATTATGTTTCCACTATCGATCTCGAGTCACATTTTTTTCTGAATATATTTTGATGCGTTTTGATAAAAAAATCCTTTTATTTAAGAAAATATTCAATAAATATGATTAAATATATACTCAATCTTAAAAATAAGCCAAGAAAGGGAAAGCTATTGGGAGAACAGGCTTATATCAGGAGAAATCAATGAAACATAGGCCAAGATGAGGTGTGGGAGTGTAGGCGGAGAGAAAGAAAAAGGATTTAAGGAAACAGCGTGTAGGCTTTGTAAAAAGTCAGAGGAAAAGCTGGTACGGATATGCAGGTTTAGCGAGGGAAGGAGAAAGTGAAGAAAGAGAATGAATCAAGGGAAGATTTAGAAATTCTACTGCAGTCAAAGCAGCCCTGGAAAGCGTTGTGCATATACGTAAATGGTTTTGAAAAATTGGCAAATGGAGAGTAGAGGGCAAGGCAACTCCGGATATTCTTATTTTCTAATCAAAAGTTCAAAGTTCATGTTAACCAATTCTGTAAAAGCCCAACGAGGGCATATCTTGGAAAGTAATAAATACATAGAGGAGAGTGGTCCTGAGTCGGCCCACTAAGCTTTTTTTCCAAAAACAGAAGGTAAATCGGATTTCATAGCGCTGCTAAGTGTTTAGTTGCGTAAAGCGATCGCTTGCCTACAATCCAATGTCATTTAGGAAGGTGTAGTGTGGCTTTTGGAGTCGCAATGCAGTGCGAAGTGAAAAAGTACATTTTGACCATTTCTCAAAATAGTGTTCCTGAGTCGGCAGCCCCCTGGTCTTGAGCCGGCACCCCATTTTTTTCACTCGAATGCAGGAAAAAGCGCAGATTCTCTAAATTACGACACGAAATGGATGAATTTGAACGATTTAGAAGAATAAAACATGCATTTTTTGTCCAATTTTATATGTAAATAATTTTCGAGTACAATGTTGAAAATAAAAAAAATATGAATTTTGAATTGAATGAAAAAAAAAAGTAATTGAAAAAGGGATGATCACTCGCTATCGTCGTCAGATTCGCAGTACGTGGGGCGTACTAAACTCTGTAGCGAACCCGAACGCAAGAGCAATCCACTTGTGGAGGGCTGCGAAGACTGGCGTTCTTGTCGTCGTATTTTATCTTTTGTGTCTTGCGTTTGAAATTGCGTCCCATGACTATAGAGCAAAAACACCGATAATGCAAAAAAAAAGAACAGAAACAATACAAAAAAGCAACAAGATCAAAAAAATTGGTGCCGACTCAGGAGCACCTGTTTGGTGCCGACTCAAGACCACTACGACTTTCTATCGGTTTCACGTGATTACGCACGCGAACAAATCCGAATGGAAAATCGACAAAACCAATCAATTAGAACATTGAATAAAGAAACCAATGCACTCACTCATTTCAAATTTTTGAAATATTTACATATCTGTAGCTGATTCAGAATGAATGACGAAAATAAAATTATGTCACAAACGAAAAATATAAACGCGCTCATGCTGCGCAGAACAATCTAAACTGACAATTGTAAGCATAATTTACGTCAGTGTTTACCAACATGTCATACGACAAAATAATTGAACCGACACGCACTCCATCTCTGAGGAACACCATGGTGCCGGCTCAACCCGCAGTGCCGACTCAGGACCACTCTCCCCAACATATAGATATATATATATATCTACTCAATCATAAATCATGACCATTATAGAATATATACACCATCTTAAACTTAAAATCCATAAAAAAATATTTATTGAGTAAATAAGAAAAAGTATTAAAATATATTCGAAAAATTAGGGATATTAATGAAGGAAAGGGCGGCGGATTATGTGGGTACCATCGTGGGAATGGAAGAAGAGAGATGGCCGAAGAAATGCTTGAAGGAGGCAAGAGGGATGGTAAACGGAAACGCCACGAAATGGGGAAGAGAATTGGAAGAGGCCATGAACCAGGCGGAAGAGGGACAAATAGGAGACACACTAAGTAGAAGCAACAGAAGGGAGTGGAGAACGAAGGCAGGGAGAGCAGTGAAAAACATGACGGATCAAGAAATACAAAGGAAATGGGAAAAAATCGGGAGGTCAGGATTTTGCGCCGAATATAAAGACAGGAAGAAAGAGGTGGAGATGGAGGAATATTGGAGGAAAGGAACGACGAGGGGTGAAATCAGAGAAACCTGGGCAAGGATGAGGTGTGGGAGCGTGGGGAAGGAGAAAGAAAAAGGATTCAAGAATACGAGATGCAGAGTGTGCAACAGGGAAGAAGAAACACTGACGCACATAGGGGAATGCGTGGAGGTAATGACACAAATGGACCAAGAGGTGAAAAGGAATTGTCAGCGATGGGTGGAACAGCAGGAAGGAGAAATAGTAGCGGGATGGAGCAGAGCTCTAAAAGGAAAGAAAATAGTGGAGGAACTGTGCGAGGTGGTCAAGGAATTCTACAAGATCGGGGAAAAAAAGAGGGAGGAGGAGACAGGGAGGGAAGTCTAGAAGGAAAAGTGGAGGAGAAATATAAATAACAGACAACATTGTAAAAAGAGAACTTATTGTAAAAAGAGGAACAGATGGGAGATTGTAAAAGCCCGCAAGTGTGTACAAGCGGAAATAAATACTACTGCTATATTCGAAAAATAAATATAATAATAAATCTAATGTATTAAATATTTTAAAATGTGCAATATATTTAACATATTTTGATGAATTCCTAAAAATATTGTGTTCATCAGGAAATGTTTATTAAATTTCAAATATTTTAATAAATTTTAAATATATTCATAAATTTCTAATAAATGTCTAATAAATTTAACATATTTCAATAAATTCCGAAAAATTTTGCGAATTCGGCGAAAATATTGACTTATTGAAAAGGTGATAATGAAGAAAATTCCTTTTTTCCCCGTTGCACACCGTGATATAATTTTTTTTTTTCGCCACGAATTTACGATGCTATTCTCGCCCGGATTTGCCCGACTATAACCAATAAAGCATCGGCGAATTGATGTATCGACGCCGCGAATAGATTCGCGAATCATACGAACGCGTATATCATCCGTTCAATCCATTAGGATTGTAATGCCACGATCAATGCGCGATTGTAGACGGTACATCAATCCCAGTACACGATGCGACTGAGTTCACAACCGTACGATATATCAACAACGAGAGTATATATAACTACGCAACAGAAAATCCCGTTCGTTCGTACAAGTTGGGTAGAATTCCGCGGCTGTCCCGAAGATTTATGACTTATTCGTCTTGCGATCTACGCGCGTGCATCCCAATTGATCAAACACGAACACCACGATCTAGAATTTTAATCATACACGTGTATATGAAACTTGAGCGCAAAAAAAAAAAGTCCCCAGATTCTGTCAAAATTTTCCAGTTCCCCTGATTTTTATTCTTGTTGGTGAATTCTCATTGGCTTGCAGTTAAATTCCCAATAGAATTGCTCAGGAGGAAAAAATAAATAAAAAATAGTTAAGTACGGCCACAAAATAATAAAAATATATAATGAAAAACAGATAAATTCCATAGTATTCGTTTGGATTTTTTTTTCCGTTTAATTCGTGGAACAATTGCGATAACGATAACGAATGATTAGATAATTATAGGGACAAAATAACAAAAATATGTAATTAAAAACCGATAAATTTAAAATTAGATTAAATAGAAATAATTACAATTCCGAACATTTTATAATTACCTCATTACAATCACAAAATGATAAAATTAAATAATTAAAAGCGTATGAATTTCCGTAAATTTGTTTGTACTCCTTCGGTTTCAATGTTATTAATTTATTCGAAAAAAAAATCATAGAAAAAAGAGTTGACACGAGCGTCGAGACAAAATTTCACGATTCGATAATTATTGTATAAAAAAATGTATGAGATTAACGATTTCTTCAACGTTAACGGAGCATCGTCCATTATTTTTTCGGCGAATTAAAAAACAAGTGTGTCCACGAAACGTTTTTTTTTTCGTTCGTATTTGTGTTTTGCATCGATCGCTCGAACACAAATCATTTTATTAGGCACGAGTGTTATATATTTTTCTTCGGAAGCTCGAGAGACTTCGATAAACCATGATCCGCGGGTCTTTGATGTTCCATTGGATCATCGATTATAACGTTTTTTTTTTATTGCATCGATACATTTACAGCGTTGATTAAGAGACCAACGAGCTTACGCGAATCGTCACATTATTTATTGTACAAACCCAATAAAATGACGTTTTTATGGAGGTGGGATTTTTTTTTGTTCGGGGATGCAGAATCATCGTGTACGCAGGAAAACATCGTATATCTTTCATGGCGAGCGATCAACTCGAAGATACGAGGGAAAACTGTATGAGATAATGGAGCACTGCAGTCGCATGCATACGTGTGCGTGTCTGTTTTGAACGAATCATACGTTGAAGGCAAAGTTCATTGCAACAGCGCTGAATGCTGTGATAATCTGAATTGATCCAATCGTCACAGTTGCCAAGGGGACACCGAGACAGAAACTTTGGACGAAACGAGCGTGAATTAAGGGGTTTGGTTACTGCGAAAATTTCAAAAGATCGCGCTCGTCCCTTGAGGCAACCTAAATTTAAGAGGCAGGTCCAAAATATGATGCAGGAATCGCAGATTGAAGATAAACTTGTGATTGGAACGATAGAACTGCTAGTCAAACTTTGAACAGGTTTTTCGCAAAACTATGTTTTTCAAAATGATCTACACGATTTCTTGACATCTTATAAACGGATTGACTTTAAATTTCGTACACTTGTTCAGTGTGATAATATAGTGAAAAATTGAGGAATGATAGTTCTTGATAGACTAATGATACATGAATTATTTTAGAATTTTCACTGAATAATTTATTAGTTGTAAACATATGAATTTAACACGGTCGTTTATGGGTAAACAGCTTCTGCAGACGTTAATGGTTGCAAAACGAATGGAACTAAATCGCTGTAAATTCGGAAAATATATCATCAAGATTTAGGATCAAGCGATTGATTGTGCTGAGTTTCAAATAAATCGACTGAGCAATTGACGAGAAATTAATTAAAGTAATGAGGTGTATCGCCTTTTTTAACGACCAATTAATAGCAATCACTGGAACACTCAATATATATTGAGTTTTTGGGTAATTATTGATAATAATAAAATGATCTGAACGTATTAATTAAATTTAAAAATTGAGAAATTTTTTTGTTGGACAGTTGAAACAGATGTACAGTCACTGACAAAACCTCAGCCAAGCACACGCCAATATAGTCGAATGAGACTGCAATTATTATTAAAAGTGGAAAATTAACATTTCTAAGTGTTAATTTATTACTAAATTAGCTATTTGTAAGGCTAAACATGTACGACATGATCTAGACTTGTAAATCCACGATTCGCCCATTTTGGACGAACTTTTTGCCCAACGGACCATCCAGTGATACCTTAATACTTTAAAGATCGCAACCATTTTTATCCAAGAAAATCGTGGCTTTTCGAAAAATCGACGATTACGAACTTAATTTTTTATTTAATTACGAATTAAATTTAACGTAATCGACGATTACGAATTTACGAATTTAACGTAATTTAACGAAACTCTCCGAGACAGTATATAGTAAATTCGATTTCGTAAATATAGTAAATATTAAATTTAGTAAATATAGTAAATACCAGGTGTACAAGTATGAAATGCGGATTTCAGACAACAGATGGTGCACCAATGCAGTTTGTGCTATAAAGATTTGACACTGCGCCATTTTGTTGTGTCATCAACAAGTGTCAGACGCGCACGAGTGATAAATTGGAAAAGTGTGTGCATAGTGTTGTGTTGTTGTGTTCAATGTGTCGAAATTTATACCGAACAAAGAGCATTCGCGGACAGCATTAATTGTTTGTTTTCATTTGAAGAAAACTGCTGCTGAATCATACCGATTACTTCGAGAAGCTTATGGTGAACATGCTCCATCGCAAGATACGTGTGAACGATGGTTTCGGCGTTTCAAAAGTGGTGACTTCGATGTTGCAGACAAGGAACATGGAAAACTGCCAAGAAAATACGAAGATGTGGAATTGCAAGCATTGTTGGACGAAGATGATTCGCAAACACAAAAACAACTCGCCGAGCAATTGGGCGTTAGTCAACAAGCTGTTTCCAATCGGCTACGAGAGATGGGAAAGATTCAGAAGACCGGTAGATGGGTACCACATGAGTTGAACGTGCGGCAAATGGAAAAGCGCAAAAACACATGTGACATTTTGCTCGCTCGGTAACAAAAGGAAGTCGTTTTTGCATCGTATAGTTACGGGGGTTAAAGGTGGATTTATTTTGAGAATCCCAAGCGCAAAAAATCATGGATAGACCCAGGCGCACCATCCACATCGACCGCAAGACCGAATAGCTTTGGCAGAAAGACGATGCTCTGTGTTTGGTGGGACCAGAGGGGCGTCGTCTATTATGAGCTGTTAAAACCTGAAGAAACGGTTAATACTAAACGTTACCAACAACAATTGACCGATTTGAACCGTTCGCTGCTCGAAAAAAGGCCAGAATACCGAAAGAGGCAACACAAAGTCATTTTTCTTCATGACAATGCTCCATCACATACGGCAAAACCGGTTCGCGACACGTTGGAAGCACTCAGCTGGGAAGTTCTACCCCATGCGGCTTACTCACCAGACTTGGCTCCTTCCGATTACCACTTGTTTGCATCGATGGGTCACGCACTTGCTGAGCAGCGCTTTGGTTCGTACGAAGATGTGAAAAAATGGCTCGATGAATGGTTCGCAGCAAAAGGGGAAGATTTTTACGGGCGTTGTATTCACAAATTGCTCGAAAGATGGGGAAAATGTACGTATAACAAGCGATGGAGCATACTTTGAATAAAGCACTTTTTATCATTCTTCCGAATTTAACGTGTTCTCTTTTAGAAACAAAATCCGCATTTCATACTTGTACACCGGTAGTAAACAACATATAGTAAATTCGATTTCTTTTATAAATAAAAGATCGATTTATAAATAAATCGATCTTTCGATTCGATTAATAAATAAAAGAAATCGAATTTACTATATGCTGTCTCGGTGAGTTTCCTTAAATTTTCCCTCGAGATTCAATGACAAATCCAAACTCACCCGGGTGACCGTTGGTCTCCGATATAAATTCAGCTTGGGTATCCAACGTTGGGACACGATTCAAGCGGTTGCCGCTGCTCAAAGTGGCACGATTGTCCTTGCGGACAGGTACGGGACTGGAACGATTGTCGGAGCGAATACTCATGCCTGAACCGGCTCTCGACGAGGCACCGCTGTTGCTCCTTCGTGAACCTGATCAAAATCAATCCTTAGCCATTCGTGATCGAGCGAGGGTCAAAATGAGGCGTGCTCCATTCAACTCTGGAGTTTCTATTTAATGTTTTTCTGCTGTTTCGATGTCTTCGTGAACAACAACGGTCCGATCGATAACAATAACAAATGTAGTCATTTTTTGGAATTGTTGTTTTTTAACAATTTTTTTTATCTCGTAGTTACGTACTTTCCTCATTTTTGCTTAGGGTTCTGCATAAGATTGAAATTTTCGCGTATAGCATAGGGAAGCGTTCCGAATCGGACCCTATTGAAATTTCTACGTGGGTAAGCCTACAGCACCCAAACAAACACATCGTATCTGATATCTGTAAAGTTAAATAGGTTAATTGTTAGTTCTAATTGTTTCTTAGAACAATTGAAAAAGTAAATTGCAATTGTTTTAATTGCGAATTGCAATTAACATAGGTTAATCCAAATAAATAAATTGCAACGTGCAATTAATAGTTCATTGTCATTCAATTAATTGCTATTACTTTTTTAGTCAATTAATGAACTGATTAAAAATTTAATTGATTAACGCCCAACACTGGTGTATGACAATTGTTCATGAAACGTTATCGCTGCTTTCACTACCTGTAGTTCCAGGTCGCGCCGAGCCCTGACGTTCCTTAAGTTCCTTGGCCCTCTCTGCTTTCTTCAATTCGTTCGCGTACGTCTGTGCCTCTTTGAGGCCAAGATCACTGCACAATCTAACGAGAAACTTGAGACACTCGATATTTTCCGGAAAGCGCTTGTGTATGTCCTGATACTCGTTGAGGGCTTTGTGAAATTGTCCGGTTCGCCTGAGGCAGGCCGCCACCAGAAGACGCCATCGTGGCTGATCGGGTGCGAGTTCGACCGCCCTCTCGAAATATCCCAAAGCTTTTTCCGCGACCTCAAAACACATGGAGACGTTTCACTCAGTTTTTTTTTTTGCTCCCTCAAAATTCGGGTTTCTCATTCCGCTCATTGTTTTTTTTGCTCCATCGTGGAGGAGGCTTTGTCATGGTGGAATATTTGTGCCAATGAAAAATGAAAATTGTGTCGAGATTGTTTCAAAATGAAACCACTTACCTGCATCGATATGAAGTAGGAGCCCAGCCAATCGATCACTTCGTAATTAGCCGGATAAAATCTGTAAGACTGCAAGAAGAGAGAAAATTGACAGTCGTGGCTCTTTGGGTCGAATCAACTGATTATCTCTGGAATCTTTGGAATTATGATATTTGGAATAATATTAGATGACGTAAAAAGTTCTGAGCGTTTTTTCGCTTTATTTCGACGATGAAATTAACATAATTAGGATTATCCGATTTAGATCAAATATGCGCCGTTTTCTTCGATAACTTTTGTCCACTTTGAAGGCAATTTCATAATTCCGCGATTGAAGAAGTCAAAGTGAAGAGGAAGGTCCATCATATGGTGCAGGAATCGCAGATTAAAGGTGAAGCGCAGATTAAATCGCGATTGAAGAACTCAAAGTGAAGAGGAAGGTCCATCATATGGTACAGGAATCGCAGATTAAAGGTAAACTTGTGATTACAACGATAGAACTGCTAGTAAAACTTTAAATGGGGTTTCTCGAAACCATATTTTTTTAAACGGCGTATATAATCGGATTTCCTCAAGGGGGGGGATGCCTTTGAAACCTTCAAAAAGTTAACAATTTATTTCATAAAACGTGAATGTAACATATTAAGAATATGATAGGAAAGCTTTAAAACGAAAATCGTAGTATTTCTGATGTTATAAAATAAAAATGGGCTTATCTTCAGCTACCTAAAAGTATTTTTTCCCCTTAAAAAGTATAAATACCGGTTATAAAGTTTGCGCTATTTTGGGCAGTAATACTTCAAACGGGACTCACGTCACTGTAGTACTGGTACGCCTGTTGCTTGTCGCCAAAATTGTCGTACATTTCACCCAACTTCTGCAGCACACCAGGATCGGAAGGAACAATGCCCAGCAATTGATTGTACCTTGACGTAAAAAATGGCACCCACATCGTCATTCGATCGAAGTATCAGTTTAGTCTCAGATGAATGAAATAGAAAATTCTAATTAGTTCTAATCAGCTTAGAATTTTTCCTGATTTTTCTAATGACTTAGAATGACTTCGAAGCTTAATACTTCGCAAAAGAGGCTTAAAGGTGAAAAATGGTAAATGGAGCCTTGTTTTTAGTTTGCAAGACCTGTACTATGGCCCCAACTCGAAGAAATGCGCGTAGAAACTAATTCGTCCCCATTTTACATGTAGGGGAAAAACCGTAAAAAAATGTTTCCAAGATTTTGGTACATATCAATTGATATCCTCATCAAAGGCACGTACTATTTTTTTGAAAAATAAAAATTAGAAAAAATATACACTACATGATGCTACGTGATGCTTCATTATTAATAAGTGGTCACACTCGTCTCCACTATTAATAATCGCCTGGAAACTCCGAAGCATACTTTTCACTAATTACATGGCATAATCTGTCAAAACTGTGAGACTGTCAACGGGGTCCGGACGGATGGACATGATGATTTTTTTTTTTCAAGAATTCTCAACGAAGGCTGATCAAAATGATCCGCAAATAAAAATAATGTTGTCAAACGATACGAATTGGTAAATCGATCTTGGTTACAGCAGAACAACAAAACGTATTAGTGTATACGTACCATTCAGCCGCCTGATCGACGTCGCCCATCAATTGATAGAGATGCCCGATCTGATAGAGAGTCTGGGGATCGTGACGCACGATGTTTCGCAACTTCCAGAAGCATTCGAGGGCCTCATCGTGCATGTTTTGCCTCTTGTAGACCAAGCCTCGAGTGATAAATATTATTGTATTATTAGGATGATTCGGGAACGCCGTGAGAAAGGTCCATTCTATTGACATTAGCCTGCCTACGATACGAGATAGTACATAGTAAAACTAGCTACGGACTGACATTGAACGCGCGGTCAGCGTGCGGGCTGCCGCGATCCACCGGGTCAAGCAGCATCGACCCGGGCCAATGCGCGGATAGAGGTGACAGCTCAACCAGTGCGACGCTAGGCTAGTTCACTTCAAACCCAAGTGTTTTGTTTCGATACAGCTACATGTGGCTAAAGTAGTCTTGTGGTTACTTTTTACACATTTCGAAGTCTATAATTTTGAGATTCGCTTCGTGCGTTTTATATTACACAATTAAGGGTACCAGTCTATTTTCGGAAATTTTGGATTTTCTTGACATCAGTTTCTTATGTTCCACACCTTCGTAATAACATAAAGCACGGTCAGCCAACGTTCGAGAAGAATTGTGACTTTGAAAATTATATTCTTAGTACGTGACCTCGTGGAGAAGGCTTCCGGTCCACATTTGAATCTAATAATACGTATGCAAAAAAAAAAACTAGAAATCTTTGATGCAAACAAGGACATGCATAAACACTGCCAAAAAGAAAAATTAATTTAAATAGGATTTATTTTAATCAAATAGGTGTTTTCCTTGTCTCGCGGCCTACTACGACCCTATTAGTTTCAATTTATTTTTTCATTTGTTCAAGCTATTCTTTTTAAATATTAAATGTATTTGAATTAAATAAATAAAGATTAGATTCAAATTAAATAAATAGAGATAAAACACGATACATCGCACGAATACGAGAAAGGAATATATTAGGTGTGTGAATTAATTTTTACAGTTTTTTTCCACACTTGCGGTTTATTAAAAAATAGACAAAACCGTGTTTAATCCGAGTAATATCCCCCGTTGCTTTCTACAACCTTCTGCCACCGATCTGGTAGCATACAGTTTCGAGGCGATAAAGTCATCGACTAATTTCCTAATATCTTCGACTTCTCGGAAGTGGCTCCCTCTTAAGCTGTGCGCCATTGACCGGAATAGGTGATAGTCGGATGGGGCCAAGTCCGGTGAATTTGCCGGATGAGGAAGAACTTCCCAGTCCAGGTTTAAAATAGTTGTTTGGGTCGTACGAGCAACGTGAGGTCGAGCGTTATCATGCAGGAGAATGACTTTTCGCCTTTCGTGTCCTGTGAATGGCCTTTTTTGCTCAATTGCTTCGCTTAAACGATTCAATTGGTCACTATATCGTTCTGCAGTGATCGTCTGACCCGGTTCTAGAAGTTCATAATAAAGAACACCCTTTATGTTCCACCAGATACACAAAAGCATTTTTTTGACGTTCATTTGCGGTTTGGGAGTTGATGTTATTGGTTCTCCAGGGTCCACCCATGATTTTTTCCGCTTGGGATTCTCATAAAGGATCCATTTTTCAGCCTCCGTCACGATTTTCCAGAGAAAGTTCTTCCTTCGTTGTTTGCTAAGCAACCAAAGACACGTGTTCATCCGTTGTCCGAGGTTATATTCGGTAAGTTCATGTGGGACCCATTTCCCGAGCTTCTGAATTTTTCCCATCGCGTGTAACCTCTTGGCAACGTTTGATCGATCAACTCCTAGTTGGGCTGCAAGTTCTTCTTGTGTCTGTGAAGAATTTTGGACCAGTAAAGTTTCCAAATCGTCGTCCGAAATTTTTTCAGGCTGTCCAGTACGCGCACAGTCACTGAGTTCGAAATCATTGTTTCTAAAACGTTTAAACCAATAATTGCATGTTTCGTATGACACAATACTCTTCCCGAACACAGAACAAATTGACTCCCACGCTTTGGTGGCACTTTTTCCTTGTTGGAATTCGTAAAGGATGCAGTGGCGAATGTGCAGCTTATCGGTTGCCATTGTTCTTGCTACTTTATTTTAAGGTTATGATGCTCGCCTAATAAATTCATACAGCGTCTTGAACAGGGCTATGTCAATACTTTAAAATCCTAAAAGGACGTTGAAATATTTCAACTTGAAAGAGGATTCCCAGCCTGCTAGAAAAATCTGTAAAAATTAATTCACACACCTAATAGATTCATGACATAACAGTGTGATGAGCAAAAGTTAAAGTATTTCTCTTTTTTTTCACTAACAACGCTGTTATTTGGAAAAAAAAGAAAGGTATCTCCGTGCCATTTATTAACAGGCGCGACTATTTATGTATAAAAAGACTAACAATTTTCTCCATCTGCAGAACGTTACAACAGTCTTCTAATAAAAACAAAGCCATGAGATTTTTGTGAGACTGAATCGTGCACCATTTTTCCGTCTGTCTCTTTTGTCTCATACTACCAGATGAAACCAAATTACAGACTTATTAGGAATAAGTGAAATATTTAGTTATTAGACGATCTGAATTGGTAGGCGCCATCTGGATTCCGATGAGGATACCCCTTCTAGGGAATCCGTATCATATCCCGATCGGGATCTGATCGGTACTTAACTATCCCTAAGAAATTTCTGCACGGGTACTACTTACATGAATCTTTTCATTACAATCGTATTTTCTGTGTTTAAAATATATCCGCTGATACGAAATATTCCTATAAACTGCAATTCAGGGTTTCTTCATGTTTCGAAATTATTACGTTTGTCTTAAGGGTGAACCACCCCCTCTGAGTTTCATTCCATTCGCAGTTTGAGGGGTAGTTTCCCCCCTCAAAATCGTTTTTCCGCCGATAACAGCAAAAAAAAAAACGTGTCAATGTTTTATCACATATATGAGTTTCAACAAAATCGAAGGTGAACAATCGAGTGATGTTCCTTGTCAGTAAAATTTTACGTAATTTCTGGTTTGGTTCTGGTTTTGGATTTGATGCGTTTAGTGGCATTCTCAAGACGTGGTTCGAGAGTTCAGACGGAACAAAGTGAAAATTCGTTGCATACCCAAGTTGTGAAGAGCTTGTATGTGACTGGCGTCGCTGTCAAGAGCGCAGAGCAATAATTCACGCGCCGTATCCAATTCGCCTTTCTTGATAGCACACGCCGAAAGATTAACGTAAGCAGCGGCGTTGTAACTGTCGGCCTTACGCGCCGCCTCGGCGCAACGTTCCGATTGCTCGTAATCGCCACGCTGTAAATTAAAAATTTTGCTTATGGCCCTCGCAATTCCTCCGAAATATCATTCATTTTTGCATCAACTTACGAGAAAATGAATGAACGAAAGCATCGTCGATGCGGCGCTGTTCGCTTTTGTTTCTCGATTCTCGAAAACTTTGAGGGTCTCAATCGCGAGCAGAGTTTCACGATTGTGAAGGAAGACCATTGCTTTGTTGATCTCCAAGTCGGCAGCGAGGGGACCGTAAGCTGAGGATCTTATTGCCTCGACGCACCTTTTATCGCATAATGAAAAATAAATTATTATTTAATTTTATTAATTAAAATTAATTTTTATTTACTGTTCTGTATTATTACCATATTTTTATTAATTGTTATGGATAATTCAACATTGAGTATAATTAATAAAATTTTCTATTAATTTAATATTCATTATTGGAATATTAAATTAATATGAACATTACTGTATACTTTTATGAATTATTGTCCTTTTGCAACAATTGCTATTAATTAATAACTGTAGTTATCAATTATTATTAACTATTATGAATCATTATTAAATGATATTTATTACTATTGAGATTGAAGAACTTGCATGGAATAATTACCAGCAATTGTTACTTATTATTTTTATTTAAGTTCGCAAAATTAAATAAAAGTTCTTTTGTCAAAATTGCACACGTGCTTAAAACAATAAAATTACCAAGCGAAACCAGCTGACAACGTGTCCTCGATGACCGGAGCTATTAGCTTCGCCGCGCTCAAAATCGTTTTTTCAGCCTCGAGCTTCATTTCACGCTCCAATTTCGAGAGTTCGTCCACTTTGATAACCTCGTTCAGTATATTCGTCGCAACGTCGTCCTTCGAATTAAAAAAATAAAATCCATTTCTCGCCTTCGTCCCCTCGTGAAATTTATTTGAGATTTTTTGGAAACTCGCCGATTTCTCGAAACATTCGCGAGCAAGATTTGTTTATTCGTCGAGTATCCAAAATTACTAGACTATCTTGCTATCCCCTAAGAATTTATTTATTTATTTATTATTCATTTAATGATTTTTCTTTATTATTAGTTGCAATGTGCAAGGGACCAAGAACTTGCGAAGAACGGAACAACTTACCGTGCTCATGCTGTACTTGTCCTCCTGATCGACGTTCAGCTGGACCTCGAGAAGCTCCAAAAAGCCCCGCTTCATTTTGTCCCGATGTGAAAGCGCAAAGTGGCAGAGAATGGCGTGCAAGCCGGCCTTGAATTCGGCCCTTTCTCGCATTACCCACTCGAAACTGTTGGCAGCCTCTTCCAAACGGCCCATTTGCACGAACAGCATACCGATATTGTGCATTATTTTGATCCTTTGTAAATATTAAGGGTTTAGGCTACTGCGAAAATCTCGAAAAATCGTTAGATCGAAAAGACAGATTGACAGACAGACAGACGGACAGAGAGGAATTATATGCCTGTTATGTTAGATCAATTACATTTAATTGATTGTGATAATTATTATGCCATAAATTATTTAGTCAAACTGTTCCGCATAAATATTTAGTTAAGAGGCATCCGTAAAACAATTCGGGGCCTTCAAGGGTTTGTTTGTGGATCCCCTAGTAGAGGTTTCCATAGAAGAGCCAGACCGGATCCGTATTTGGGAATGACAGGGTAGGTAGCTTGACTAAAACTATGGTCTAAGTACGGAGACCCACGTAGGGTCCTTTAAGGCCTTAGGCCACTCTAGAGACTAAAAAAAGGGCATATTTTGTTATTTTCAGCGAAACCATAAAATAAATCGGAATTACAAAATAGGGGTTTTGTTATACACGTAATTGACTTTACAAAATTATTTTTTCATAGCGATACATGTCAAAATGGCGACTGTGCAGCATTTTACCGATGACGCCTTTATTTCTGGAAGGTCAACGGCCGGACCAACAGCTCCTATAATTTTTCAGTTATGAGGAGACACTAAAGTTTTTTCGATTATGTATAAGAATAGCTATAGAAGTCCGTAGGATTTTTTGATATATTGTTTTTTCGTCCAAATGACGCATTTCTAAAACAAAAAGTATAAAATGCCATGAACAAATCGTAAGAAAATTGTTTATAGAAAAGGAACTATGCAATATAATAAAAAAAAATCCTACGTAGTGCCTGAGAAAATGTAATTCTAAATATACAGTTAAAATTTCAAGTGAATCGGTTGAAATTTGTTTGAGTTATGAGTCCGGCCAACTTGAAAAATGTAGTTTTGAGATAAACGCGTTCAAAATTAGTAGAAAGTCACGACATGAATCAGGAGGGGTCGCGCTAGAATTCGAAAATCGAGTACTTAGAGATTTTTCACACCCATACTCTTTTGGAATATAATTTTATAGGTACTAAGGTACATTTTTAACAAAAAAGCAAATCGATTTTTGGAAACTCCTAGAGTGGCCTAAGACCTTAAAGCTCAAAGTTGTAGATTCCCTAGTATGGATTTCACCAATAGCACAATGTGGACTCCCGAATCAAAATTTTCGAACCTCGTTCAACCCGCAAAATAAAGGCCTCCTTCACCGAGCAGAGATCAGCGATAGAGGATTATCGAGTACTTAAACGAGGGTACAATGTTTGGCATACCAATACGCTAGGGCCTGCGATGAACCTCCCAAATGGCAGAAACTGAACATTGTCACTCAAAAAAGGCCAATGCAGAGCGCAACTGAACCTGCGTAACCCCAGGTGGGCCTACTTCGAGCGCTCCCGCAGAACCCACTGGCCCCCCTTTCGGCCTACTGTAAGCGCACTGTAGACCCTCTGCACCCTACATTCAGCCTACTGTAGGCGCACTGTAGACCCTCCGGACCCTCCAATCAGCGAAAACATACTTATTTCGTCATCGAACGGATTATCGAACAGGCCACAATGGAGTGTTGATGGAAAAGATATCGAATTTGGGCTCAAAGCAGGTTAGGTGGGGTCGAGGCAACGGATTTGAGATCGAAAGCAGGTTAAGGCCTTAGGCCACTCGAGGATTTTTCAAAAATCGATTTTTGTTTGTTAAAAATATACCTTAGTACCTATAACATTATATTCCCAAAGATTGTGGGTGTGATAAAATCTCTAAGTACTCGATTTTCGAATTCTAGCGCAACCCCTCTTGATTCATGCCGTGACTTTCTACTAACTTTAAACGCGTTTATCTCAAAACTACATTTGTCAAGGCAGCCGGACTCATAACTCAAAAAAATTTCAACCGATTTACTTGAAATTCTAACTGTATATTTAGAATGATATTTTCTGACGCACTACGTAGGATTTTTTAAATTATATTGCATAGTTCCTTTATTATAAACAATTTTCTGACGATTTTCTCATGGCATTTTATACTTTTTGTTTTAGAAATGCACCATTTTGACAAAAAACAATATATCAAAAAAATCCTGCGTACTTCTATAGCTATTCTTATATATAATCGAAAAAACTTTAGTGTCTCATCATAACTCAAAAATTGTAGGAGCTGTTGGTCCGGCCGTTGACCTTCCAGAAATAAAGACGTCATCGGAAAAATGCTGCACAGTCACAATTTTGACATGTATCGCTGTGAAAAAATAATTTTGTATAGTCAATTACGTGAATAATAAAACCCCTATTTTGTAATTACGATTTATTTTATGGTTTCGCTGCAAAAAAATTATAAAATATGCCCTTTTTTGGCCTCTAGAGTGGCCCAAGGCCTTAAGGAGGCCTGCATTCTGCACGTTTTACTGAAACTAAGGGTCGAAAGAAGGTTTGGGACGACTAACAGAGGCTACACTGGACCAAACGGAAGCCTCTTCATTGCACCGAACTCGACAAATAGGGTTTAATAGGTTCAACGGAGTCTGGCAGCTTGTGCATTACAAAAGAAAGGGGTCCTGCGAGTGTTCAGTGGAGGCTAGACATTTTGACTCCCTGCGTGCGGCATTCCTATCAAATTCCTACAGGGCTGTGGTAGGGTCTAGAAACTGGCCAACATATTTTTGCACGGAAGGCGGCACTTTGCTTGAGTACACGGAGAGAATTAAAAAGTAATTTTTGTCGTGAATTTCACGGTAAAAATTACCGTGATATATTTCAATGTGGTGACAAGTGAGAAAAGCATAATAATTCGTATGTGACAAGTTTTTTTTAACTCACGTTACAGAAAATTTCAAATACGTAGCTAAAATTTTTCTATACAAGAAGGGTAGCCTGCACGATAATTTTTACCGAGAGCACAATACATTTTCCTATGACACTCATTAAATTTTATAATAAATCTTAAAATGACTGTTATAAAGACGATACTTTTTTGAAGACATTTTTGAAAGGCATAAAATAATAAAATGCACAGTAAAATTTCGCTGATATTATATATTTTTTAAATTTAAGTTTTGCGTATTTTGTTACACATGAAAATTTACTAGAAAATCTGGTAAAATTTTCTATCTGAAGAAGAAATTTTATTTTATTTTCTTGAAAATCTGTGTTTTACTCAGTAATAATAAGCGAAGTTTCAGGTTTATCATCTGGTTACCGTTACTGCACGGTAATTTTTAACATTTAATTCTCTCCGTGTAATAATAACTTCATTGTTTATCAATATTTCTCAATGATAAGAAAAACTCAAACTTGGCAAGATTTACACACGAATCAATTGTGTGTAAATCAGTAAGTCCAAGGTTCAATTATAAAAGACCCTTCTTGCTCACCTCAAATCCTTGTGAGCCGCTGTCGCCTGATCGAGGGCCATTCTGTACATCTTTATCGCCTGCGACAACTGGCCAATCTTCACATAAATATTTCCCATGTTCACTTTGAGCCTGGCACTGTCCCTGAATACTTTGTTCCGCGTTATCGCCTGATAAGTCGCTATTGCCTCCGTGTACATCTCGTTGTTCGTGTATTGTATCGCTAAATTGAATAGCACCTGAAAAATCATTTTTTTTTTTTTTTCCTTCCACCCCTATAGCTCGTGTGTATTTTGTATTCGAAGAATCGATCGGCGAAGTGAAAAATCATCGGAATATCATTGTCACAAAATGCCAATTCGCCATTTTTTTCCCATTTTTCTTTGTCGTAGCGATTTTTTTTTTTCTTCAATTTCCCGATCATTCTTTTTTACAACTGATGGCGCGGCTGTACGAACCGCGAATGTGAGATCGACGTTGTGACTATCGCTCAGGCCAGTTTGTTCCTGAAGACGGATGAGGACTCTTTCGCGGGAGGATGCCTCCCTCGCTCGTTCGAGGGCGATCTTCGTATTGTTCTCGCTCACCGCCATTGCCGAGCTCTCTATCAATTCCATGATCTTCCGCTCGGCGATCTTGATTTTTTCCTCCTGACTGCGATTCGTTAAGATTTTTTTTTTTTTTTTTTTTTTCATACATTTTTTGTTATTAATTTGTTGAATTAATTTTTATGAATTTTGGAGCGATACGAACGTGTCTTCTTTGCCGGTTGTCAATGGCGGAGCGGGTCCTCTCGTGTTGCTCGCCATATTGAGAGGATCGAAGGGCTGCCGATTGCCGCTCGTGTATCCGGCACCCCGAACTGCCGTCATCGGTCTCGGACCCGTACCAGGTCGACCGGTCATTGCTGTGCCGCGTCTGTGAAACTTCAGTGGTGAAGGAAACAAAAAAAAATCATTGAAAATGACGAAAATCTCTCTCGCCATTTGCGTAGGCAACATTTTTTTTCCCTAGGGGGGGGGAGGGGCAAGGCGCTTCGGAAAACACTGGCACACATTTGGGAATGCGAGAAGACAAAGCAACAAATGGAGTAGCAGACACTGGGAAATTTCGACCAATGGAGGGAACAACAAAAAAAGAACGGCAAAGAGGGGTGGAAAAAGGCATCAGAGGGAATGGAAATAGTGCAAGAAATGTGCGAAATAGCGCGACAATTCGAAAAACTGGCGAGAAAAAAGGAGAGGGAACGGTAGGGTGGAGAGTAACGAGGTAACAAAGGAAGGGGAAGACAGCAATAAGTATTAAGGTATTTACTGGATGGACCGTCGGGCAAAAAGTTCATTTGAAATTGGCAAATCGTGGATTTACAAGTCTAGATCATGTCGTACATGTTTAGCCTTACAAATATCTAATTTAATAATAAACTAACACTTAGAAGTGTTATTTTTCCACCTTTAATAATAATTGAAGTGAAATTCGACGATATTGGCGTGTGCTTGACTGAGGTTTTTTTTTTAGTTACTGTACATCTGTTTTAACTATTCAACAAAAAACTTTCTCAATTTTAAAATTTAATTAATACGTTCATATCATCTTATTGTTATCAATAAGAACCTCGATATAACGAAGATTTGTCCATTCCCTTCCGATAGACACCCGAAACCTTGATACAACGAAGAAAAACTGTAGATATAACGAATTTATTTTCAGGGCTCTTAACCTCTATAAAAGGAATTTTTGTGAACAAAACCTGTGTATAACGAAGCGTTCGGTAAACAAACTCCCTTTCTCTCGTTCCTTTCTTCCCCTCTCTGCTTCTACGGAGACTGTCTAGACTTGCAAACTTTTAAAATTAAAGAAAATATTTGTTTAATTAAAAGATAATCTACTTTTAAAAATAATATGTTATATACATTGTGCTCTAATTGCTAATTGCTTGTTAAAATTGTTCTAATTCAAACCTTTCTTTCTTTAAAAAATAGCCCTATATTTATAGTACTAGTATATTTTTTTTAAGGCCTTAGGCCACTCTAGGATTTTCCAAAAATCGATTTTTTTTTGTTAAAAATGTACCTTAGTACCTATCAAATTATATTCCAAAAGAGTATGGGTGTTTTTTTTATATAATTATTTTTTATCTTACAATAACAAATTTGCCGATTTTTTTAGCCAAAATCCCGTTTTTGACTTCCAAGTGCTACCGAAAATGAAAAAAATCGATAAAAAAAAAACTCGGCAGCGTTACCTCGAGAAACATCTTACCTAATAAACGAATTTTGATTTTTTTGTTTCAGATGATCCAGTGACAAGTTATAGCGTACAACGCAAAACAACTTTTTTTCGAGGCGCCTGCGGAGATTTGCTGCCAACGGCTTATTTATTAATATTTTGCAATGAAAATTTCGGAAAATATAGTTCAGATTTTGTATTATTATATGGAAATTAATTAAATAAACCAGCATTACCTGTATCGTCTAAAAAAAGTCTTGAAAATATGCTTTTTTTTCACCGAATCAACCTTACCCCTCCCTTAAACATGTTTATCTCAAAACTACATTTTTCAAGTCGGCCGGACTCATAACTCAAATTTCAACCGATTCACTTGCAATTTTAACTGTATATTTAGAATTATATTTTTTGAGGCACTACGTAGGATTTTTTTATTATATTGCATAGTTCCTTTTTTATAAACAATTTTCTGACGATTTTCTCATGGCATTTTATACTTTTTGTTTTAGAAATGCGCCATTTTGACAAAAAACAATATATCAAAAAAATCCTACATACTTCTATAGCTATTCTTATATAAAATCGAAAAACTTTATTCTCATCATAACTCAAAAATTATAGGAGCTGTTGGTCCGGCTGTTGACCTTCCAGAAATAAAGGCGTCATCGGAAAAATGCTGCACAGATGCTATTTTGACATGTATCGGTGTGAAATAAATAATTTTGTATAGTTACGTGTATAATAAAACCCCTATTTTGTAATTCCGATTTATTTCATGGTTTCGCTGAAAAAAAAATCACAAAATATGCCTTTTTGTGGTCTCTAGAGTGGCCTAAGGCCTTAAGAAAGAAAGGTTTAAATTCGAACAATTTTCATTTGTCCTTTTTACTACAACCTCAGTATAATAATTTTTTCGGAACATAACCTCGATATAACGAAACCTTAATATAACGAAAACTCGATATAACGAACTTTTTTGCTCTTCCCCGGAGATTCGTTATATCGAGGTTCGACTGTATATTGAGTTTTCCAACGATTGCTATTAATTCATCGTTAAAAAAAGGCGATACTCCTCGTTACTTTAAGTAATTTCTTGACAATTACTCAGTCGATTTATTTGAAACTTAGTATAATCAATCGCTTGGTTCTAAATCTTGATGATATAATATTTTCAGAATTTACAGCGATTTAATTCCATTCGTTTTGCAACCATTAACGTCTGCAGAAGCTGTTTTCCCATAAACGAATTAAATTCATATGTTTATAACTACTAAATTGTTTAGTGACAAATTCTAAAATAATTCACGTATTATTATTCTATAAAGAACTATCAAGCCTCAAATTTTCAAGAATTTTGGCGATTTTTTTTATTATCCATCCAGTAATACCTTAAATGCCAATATAGAGATAAATGGAAATAGGGATACAAGATTTAAAACTGTATGTAAAATATTTCAAAGATGATATGTTATGTTAATATCATGTACATATACATAATTGTTAATTTTTTTCTTCTTTTTCACGACTACTAGCGGAATATACGTATGCAATTTTAATGTAATGTAAACAACTAGCAATAAGGGAAGAGGTGAAGAAATTAATTACTATTAATCAATTATTACCACTACTAATAACTTGCAAAGGAATTTCAATCATCTTAAATAATAAATAACTTGCAATGTAATTTTAATCATCGTAAATAATTAATACCTTTGCAATGTAATTTTAATCATTTGACATAAATGTGCTGCGTTGTTTATTCAATATCGATCGACTGATTACTTAATTATTTATCAATATATTCGTATCGAACTTACTCCAGTAGACGTTCCGAGCCGCATCGCTGTTCCGGGGGTTTTCGGTGTATGCTTGACAATAAAATCGAACCAAAGAAATTCATGAGAGCTCCGTTTTTATCAAATTCCATTTCTTGATTTTTAACTCATAAGCGATTTAACGTGTCTGCGTAAGCTTGAAGATTGAAAAATACAATTTTTCATTGCATCATTCTATGGCCTATAGATACAACACCGTCCATAGGTACATTTTATCTGTCCATAAGTACAATTGACTGTTGAACCTATGCACAAAACTGGTGTTTTTAAAAAAAGTTAATTATCTTCGTAAATTTAAGTGATATCGAGACTTGAATCTTTGCTTAAGAAAGGTTGATTATCCCTTAACACATGTGATATGTAAAACAAAAAAACGTTACCTATTTAGATATAAAAAAATGTTTTATTCCAAATTCTGAAAAGTGTCCACATGTTCCGCATGTTCCCCAATACTCTCATGAGAAAAAATTCTTGAAAATCAACCTACTTTTTCGAGCTTACGCAGACCTAATTTCTTTTTGTTGCGAACAATTGGAAAATAAAGTATCAAACGAACTAATTAATACAAATTCATACTTGGTATCCGCGAAACAACACGCGAAACAAGGATAGACGCAGATTACTCACGACAGATCGTTTCGCATAACTTGTTTGAAGGGCCTCTTGAAATAATTCATCCTGATCGAGATCTTTGGTACTGTAGATCGAGGGATAATCATTGTAGCCCGTGTATAGATCGTCGTCGACCGAAGACGATTGAGTGGCCAGCATGTCCACTTACGCGTTGAAAAAAAGAACAATCGCGACAAGAGTAATTCTGTGTGTAATTAAAAAAAAACCATTAAGTGTTCCGTATTTGATAAATGTTAAAAATACGATATATCGTATCCTGTCTGTCGACCACCTGAAAATACTCGGGAAAAAAGGAAACGCAGGCATTAGTTCGAGCTTTGTTTTGAGTCCCGGTTTCCTAGCTACCTCTTTTCATCGAGTGTGCTTTGTGCAGCTTTATCGTGCACGAATCACGAAAGAAATTTTGCGCACGCGCGAGAATGATTTTTTGCTCGTTCGGTAAGGCGGATTCCTGCTTTACCGATAGTGCGGAGTTCGCGGTACGTAAAAACACCGCGAGATAGCACCAGAGCTGCATTCCTTGAATTCCTCGATAATAATTTTCGGTCTTTCCGAAGTAGAAGAAGATCGTACAGCAAAACTTCCTCGTTGAAATCAATCGATTTATATTTTTTTTAAATTAACACGATAAACGGTTGGTGTGAAAAAAAGTATCGACGTTATACGAGACGAGTCTGTTACAAGTATGACGAAAGGTACGGCGACCTTTGACATTCGCTAGTTGGTGCACTTTGGAGGTTAGGGACGCCAAACATTCACGTGTAAACAAAAGCGAATCGTTCCTCTTTTTCATTTAACAAACGAGTCAATTGGGTATTCGTCGTGATAATATTTCAGGTACTGTGTATACTATACTATACATTTTACTATACTGGTAAAATTTTATGCCAAGTCAAATTTTCATAAAAAAATTACGATTTTAAAAATCGTCTAATATATGCAGCGATTTTTGGAAATGACATTCTGGCCACATTTCTATCTGATAATTTATATACTAATCAATATGAAGTTTCCGCAATGACACCGAAAACAGGGGGTCACCGAATGTTTAAAGAATATATTAATGATAAAACTTAGAAAAATGTGACTAGCGGAAGAATTTTAGCGACTCAGAGAACATGTAAAAATGTTTAAATCTACAAAATTCATGCAATATTTTTCATTCCAGTTCATCTTTGGGTACATTAATTGATTGTAACTTATCTTTTCTTACTTATTGATTGCAATTCTGCCAAAGGAATACCTTAAGGCATAAGGAGAAAGCTGCTCAGTCGATAAAAATTCTGTTACTTATTTTTCTCCAAGACTATCGATGTTTCGAGCCAAATGAGAGTCTTACTATTGAGACTTTTCCGGAATATCAATTGTCGCTCAACTCGTACATCGCTAAGTAAATCTTTCACGTTCTCTCGAGACAGCAAACTGTCCCTGCTGCCGAGTGGTATCGTCCTTTGCCGCTACTCGCGTAGGTGACCGTCCAAGACTGAGCTCCGGAAAATTCATCAGCATAACTGACGTTCAGTTAATTATTCCGCCGCAGCGTTCAAAATGGGGAAAAGATCGGTGGACAATAGCGACGTCGAGAAGAAGCCGATTATCGAAGCCGGACCTGATCCTTCGGCTCCGATAACACGTCGCGGAATTCTCGTGTCTTTGCTCACGGGCAAAGCGATGGAGATTCCGGAACAGGATGTCGTGAGTTGACCTCCTAAACGTGATAAAACCTTACTGTCTCAAGGTCACGTCAAAGTGACGATTTTCAGAGCACAGACGTTCGTTCCTTTCCAGCTGGGCAAGTGTAGATTCGTGTCGGAGTTCGAAAAACTAAACCGCATCGGCGAGGGCACATACGGAATCGTTTATCGCGCAAGGGACACGAAGAGTGACAAAGTCGTGGCGCTGAAGAAAGTGAGAATGGAGCATGAGAAGGACGGCTTGCCGGTGAGCGGCCTTCGAGAGATAAGCGTTTTGTTGTCATGCCGCCACGAGAACATCGTACACCTGAAGGAAGTCGTTGTAGGCAGAAGCCTCGAGAGTATATTTCTCGCGATGGAATACTGCGAGCAAGATCTCGCGAGTCTATTGGACAATATGCAAGCTCCGTTCTCCGAGAGTCAAGTCAAATGTATCGTTCTTCAAGTGCTCAAAGGCCTCAGATACTTGCATCACAATTTTATCGTTCATCGCGACTTAAAAGTTTCGAATTTACTTATGACGGACAAGGGATGCGTGAAAATCGCTGATTTTGGACTGGCGAGGTGGTTCGGCCTGCCCCTGAAACCCATGACACCGAGAGTCGTCACTCTCTGGTACCGAGCACCCGAATTACTGCTACAGGCGAAAACTCAAACGACCTCGGTCGACATGTGGGCCGCTGGATGCATCTTAGGTAAAAAGTGCTTCGATTCTTGCTCGTTTTTGCTAAAAATTTATTATAGAATGCGAGAAATAGTTGTCATGGCGTTGAAGTCTAAAGGAAAAGATCACGACTATCAGTAGCATGATCACTAATTATATGACAATTTTATATGACAGTGTGTCGAAAAAAAAAAATTCACCTCTTCACCTGAAGAAAGTGCGAAGTGAAATAAATGCAATGTTCAAGCTCTTCGATTCAAGTCTGAAACATAGCGATCGATATTTTTTTCCCATTTTTCAATTTGTGTAATAATAATGATATCGAGATATTTAAAAAAAGCTTTATAAATGTTCCACCGGAATTGCCGAATATAAGTTGTTGAGTCATTTACCTTTAGAACGTGACGAGTGAATTTTTCGTGTAAATGAAACTGAAAAAAAACTCGACTGCGACCGGGTAAACTTGAGTTAAAGAGGGTCAATTTAGCACTTATGTTCATACCTAACGGGATTGAAAAAAAAATTGACGCACTCTTACATATATATTTAAGGTATTCCTTTCACGAACCTGAATTTTTAACAATGAAGCGAGTTTTGTCGAGAACTAAGAGAAAATACATCCCAGTATACCGGTAAAATTCGAAGCTAATTGTAAGATGAAAATGTGACTAGCAAAAAAATGTTCATTCCAGTTCATCGTTGGGTATAATGATTTATTGTAACTTATTTTTATTAAGCACCACTGTAATCTACTAATAATTTGAAAGGCCGTATTTACGTTCACAAAATACTGCCCTCCGCGAAAGGAATATCTTTAAAGAAAAAAACCAATATTGTTCTGCTCAAATTTTCCATTAATGCAATACCAACCGAAATAGAATGACGATAAATATATTAACATTCGTACCATTCAACAGGTGAACTGTTGGGTCACAAACCGCTACTGCCGGGAAGATCGGAAATCGCCCAGCTCGAATTGATCGTCGACCTTCTCGGGACTCCGAGCGAGGCGATTTGGCCGGAGTTCAACTCGTTGCCGGCACTTCAAAACTTTACGCTGAAACAACAACCCTACAACAATCTCAAACAAAGATTTCCTTGGCTAAGCGCTGCGGGATTAAGACTGTTGAATTTTCTATTCATGTACGACCCGAAGAAACGCGCCACGGCCGAGGAATGTTTACAGAGCAGTTACTTCAAAGAAGCCCCATTACGTAAGTATTTGAAATATCGTCAGTTTCGCGTAAACCCTAACCGCGAAAATATTTTCGCCCACAACTACCGTAATAACGTTCGATCTTGTTCGCAGCTTGCGATCCGAAACTGATGCCGACATTTCCACAGCACCGAAACATGAAAAAGTCCAATCAGACGAAGGAAAATCGTGAACAGGATCCTTCGGTGGCGGATCAGACAAATAATTTGCCGGCTATCTCGGATCTCGTGAGTTTTCAATATTTTTTTGGACTTCAATATTATTTACAACAAATGAATAATATATTAAGCGAATTCTTTCGTAAGCAAGCGAGGGAAAAAAAATACTTGGGTAACATTTTTCGTGTCAATATGTTTTACAATTTATGCGTAATTGATTTATATTCGTTTGGGTTTATCCTTCATATTGGGTTCCTGTTAAATATAGTTAGCGAAAAATTAACAATTATTTATGAGAATTCTTTCGTATCAGGAAGCGAGAGAAAAAATATCTCGCCAGAATTTGCCCAAATATTCTTATACCGAATTCTGCCAATACCTAAAATAGTAAAAATTCAGATTGTTAAAAGTATCTCGGTATTTTTGACATTAGCAGAATTCGGTATACAAATATTCGGGCAAATTCTGCCGAAATTTTCTTTTTTCCCTCGCTTCCTGATATCGAAAGTATTCTCATAAATTGTTTTCAATTTGTGGTAAAAACTATAGTGATGAGAAAAATGAAGGAACCAAACTATTTAACGCAAATAAATTTTTCTTCCAAAGCGCCATAAAATTGACGAGAATTTTTTTTTCTGGTTTGTTTGGGTTTGAGTGATACACAGGAAATTCAAGTTTTCTCTCTTAAAGTTCACAGTGAGGTAACAGGTCCAAACTAACGATTTCTTCATAATGTTTTATTTGTTTTATCATTCACACTACAGTAGAGAATTTTGAAGTGTATCGACTACAATTCTAACAGCCTTTTTCGATAACGATACCTTAAGTCTAGTGGCGAACAAAAGAAAAACTTGTTTATTTCAGCTTGGATCGTTGGTGAAAAAGAGGAGGGTCGAATAATCCGTGGGCGTGCTCTTCGAGGTCCAATCCCATCGATCCTCGTGGCGATATCTCGCAATATTTCCGAAGTTTGTCGAACTTGTTGACGCTTCGTAATTTGTACAAGTAAGAGTCGGGCGTGCCGACGAAAATACAAAGACATTACAAGACGATTTCGAGATTATATCTTACTTGTTGAACGCCATTATTTTTTCGTCTTTTACTTATCTAACTAACGCGTCGAAGAGGCGCGAATTTTCACGCGTTACATCATAAGTATTAAAAATTGGAAGAATCGTAAAATTTCTCATTGTGCCACACGTGGACTTTATTTGGCACTGTGAGCTGCCTGGTAACGTCTCTCGTACTCGCCTTGGGGATCGTACTTCCTGAGCAAACGACTCCAGTCGGCGGGCCGTTTCGTTCTCAAATGATTGATCACTTTCTCGGCCGTGCTCTTTTGCTTGTCGTTGCACTTGCTGCAAGCGTTCGCCAATGCGTCCGGCAATGTTTCTGTCAGCAAAAAAGAAACAGGAACGTTAAACGTTTCGTCATCGCATGAGTCACGCATCACATGCCTGACCGAGGAATTTTTGTCGACGTTGTTGTTTTCCGATGAGGCATGATTTGCCCGTGTCAATTCGGCGAGTTACACCACGAAGAAGAAACAAAGATACGACACGTCCGGTTTTATGATTGAGGATTGAATAACTCGTAAGGAGTATGACCGAAGGTTAATCCCGTTTGTCACTTGGATGCGATCGTGAAAGTTTCAGCTCAACGAGGAGATGAGAGAGAGAGAGAGAAGTGCAAATTACGCAATCGAAAGAAAGTGTACAAAGTCGCAACGAAGGCGAACGACTCTGTATAACGGAGAGGGGAGTACGGAGAAATGGATCCTCAAACAAAAATCCAAGAGTACGTAACACCCGTGTATCTCCTTTCACCGAGACTCGTGTGTCACTTATGAATACAATTTTGTACTTTATATTTTTTCATCAATAATTCTCGTATTTATATTAATATTATATATTTATTCATTATATTATATAACTTGATACGTTTATTTATAAATAATTATATTGAGAGATAATTATTTATTTTCATAAATTAAAATTAATAGCATACATATTTCATTCGTATTAGAATATTTATATTTAATTCATATAAAAATATGCGGAATCAAGGATTCATATTCATATTATTTGCCCCATTTTTTTATATTATACACTATATTTGTTTATATTATGATAGTTTCATTCATAATTAAACATATCAAGACGTACATTCACACTAATAAATAATAAAAATTAGCGATTTGAAAAAAGTAATCGATTCATCACTATTATGTCGTTTTTCGGAAAAAAAATCATTTCTTCATTCTTGGTCGATACTAATTTTGTGATTTTTTGTTGAAAGAATATTCGTTTATTGAAAGAATAATCGTAAATAATGCATATCTTATACTCGAAATATTTATTCATAAATAAACATGTCAAGTCTAATATTCGTATTGATAAATAGTAACATTAAACGGTTCGAAAAAGGTTATCGATTCAATGATTTTTATACAGATTTTCGAAAAAATTCATTTTTCACTTTCAAACGATATTAATTTTGAGATTTGTTTTGTTGAAACAATAATCGAACCGTGCAATAGGAAAAACGGGGACCATACATCCCAATAATCAAGGTTCAAATCTTCCACTAAAAGCAACACACAATTTCAAACGTTCCACAAATATTCGTCATTTCTAAAATTGTAGTCAAGATCGTTATCAATCGTGAATTTTTTACCAGTAAAACAAATAGTTGAAATAATCATTTAAAAAAAACACAGTTCACCATGAATATTCAAATCAAATAATAATTGCAATGTAAAAGAAAACCGACCAAGCATTCTCGTGCTCAAAAAAAAATACAGAAAAGAATTCCGTAAAAAGCGTAAAACAAACTTACTTTTCAATTCGCGACCCTCGGCAGTGCACGAGCCCTCGTCCAGCATGCATTTTATGTAATTCGTGAGTATACGATTGTTTTGCAGGATGCTGTCGACGTCGACGTTGTCGAATTTGTTCGGATATTTATCGGCCGCGAGTGCACCGGCCACGAGGACCATAAGAACAAGACAAAACTTCATAACTACCGAAGAAGAATGTCGAGCGTTGGAAAGAAGAAGAAAAAAAATCGATGAACTTTGAGGAAAAAATTGAGATCGTCGTGCACGACGACGATTCAAAGGTTAAATTATGTATGGGGAAAAGGTGCTCGATACGGGACTCTTATATAGGCGAGAACCGTGATTCACAAACGCTTACGACAGGTAGATTGCAAGGCCCATTGCGACCGCGGGAGGGACTCAAACTCAAACGTTTTGCTCACGAGGTGTAGAAGGGAAGAAAACGAAGCAAATACGACACGTACGCTTCTTGCTTACAAAACGATTCAACGTAACGACCAAAAGATTTAACGAGCAATAATCACGGCCTTTATTATTACAACAGAGAATTCGGAGAACTTTTTTTTTCAAGGGGTAAAGCATCACCATGTTGAGTGAAAAGATCGGTTTCGTTTTTCCGAGAAAGGTTTATAGTCTCGAGAATAATATTCAATCGGTTGTACGTAAAATAATGATACTTGAGAATAAATTTTGCAACCGACGTTGTTTGGTCTTGAATAAAAAATCAGCAAACGAAATTTAAACGCGTTTTTTTCTCGACATAGTCGTTTCTTTCACATTTTTTTATTTACTTGAACGATGAAATTACTATAATTTTTTTGTACTTTTATCCGATTAACGTGAAATTTTCACAGTATATTTTTTGGTAGATTTCTTCAAAAGTCAATATTTTACAAAATCTTGGCTATTTCTCTTTAGGATTTCTAGATGAAGAAACGCTTCGGTAGTTTGCTCCGGATCCCAATTGGTAGAATTTCAACACGGAGAACTTTGGCCCAATCGCTAGTGCGCTACCATTTTAAATTGACAGAATAACAAAAAATCTCGTTCTTGCGTTTAGTTTGCGAGTTTATAAATTTCGAATACTGTCCATTACTTTTTTTTTAAATCAACTTCCCTCAACCAAGGTGGTCGTGTTTACACCCGTTAATTTATTTTCACGTTTTCTTTATTTTTCCTGGCAGCAAACCTGCGTCGTTTGCAAAAATGTTAACTCTCTGAATGTATCTTTTTCTCATTTTTTTTTTTTTACTGAAGTATTTGTCAAGCCTCGTCGCAAAAGATTCGCAAGGCGAAAAAAGTTGCGACGAAGTCGAGAGTAATACATTGAAGAAGAAAAAAAAAACATGCTAAACGATTGGAATTCAAAAGAAATTCAAGTATCACTTCTTTCTATTTTCCTTATTTATTTTGCTTTCTTTCTCTCCTTTTAGTATCAAGAAAACGTCTTTCTGGACTGGGTGCCGAGTTGTGGCTCGCGATCTGTGGTCTCTCTTGCCACGCCTCCATTGGCACGTTCCGGGCTCTCTCCGTGTCCAGGTGGGACTTTACGGGAACCCGATGTTGTCTCGTCTATTTCTGGAGGAGAGCTCGCCGAAAATATCGTTCTCTGTTGTACGTTGCTATATATTCTCGGTGGGCATGTGTGGATTTGGTGCGAAGCGGGGCAACCGCGCGAACCTTTCGAGGCCTGGAATCATTCGCTATTTTCGAACTGCACGCTAGCAAGGAGAACCGCGACATTAAGTACATCCGGACGTTTCGCTTTTTCTTGTTTCTTCTGTATCTCGTTCGGCTGATTGACTCTCGACGCTCTGGCGCCACCGAAAAAAAAACGAATATAAAAAAAATAGAGATATGAAGAAAAGTGTGACACGTCGTGGTCTCGGATTACTCGATCGATGTGGACCAGAGAGAGAGAGAGAGGGGCCGAAGTGGCTCAGCCCCTTTTTTTAACACCCTGCAATATATTAATATCAATTGCGGATAATTATTTAAGGGGTTAGACCACCTTGTGCTCGGAAAAATAGGGATAATTTTTTTTTTTTAACACGACTATTAAATATATAAGATTATTTTTATTTTTCATAAATACATCATAGTTTTATGAAAATTTTTTTAAAATGTTTAAATGGCGGCGATATAACGCATCTATTAAAACCCTCTTTTCAAACGGTTGGACAAAATATCTCGAGATCTACTCAACCGATTTTGATAAAATTTATACTCCATATTCTTGATAATATTATCTAGGATGTAGCATAGGATTCTTTTTGAGTGGATGCCGCGTTCATTTTTTATTAATTGTTAAAACTCAAAATTCCGGTAAAAATCAGAGTTTTTTTTTCAAACAGCCGTCATTTCTACAAAATTTAAATTTTTTCTCTATGCTACACTTCATTACCTTTACAAGAAATTTATTTTCATCTTCAGACGATTCCTGGCAGAGAAAAAAAAATCCACCATCGGCAAGGATGTTCAAAAGAGAATCCTACCAGACGCCTTTTATATCCGCCATTAAAGAAAAATTTTATTCGCTTATAACCCAAACAAACTATAACTTATTTGTAAAAAATTGAAATTATTTTATATATTTAATAGCCGCATCGAATCTAAATTATTTTTATACCTATTTTTTCGAGCGCGAAAGTGATGCAATGCCTTAAGGCTTCTCCGACACTCCGAACGAAAAAAAGTTACTCAAATTTCTACAATTTCATTTTTATTCGTAATAATTGCCTCGAGCCGATTTCGACAATTTTCCGTTTCCTCGGGTGACTCCTCTCCTTTTTTTCCCTCAGTGTCGCAGAGCTGATTGGGGAAAAATAAAACTACAAGGTTTTATGCAAATCGTAGAAAGTTTGTATTTTTTTTTTTTTTTTACTCGCGTCTCCCGATCATCGACGAGAGCACGCTTGTTTCATTAGTTTTCTCACGTTACACGCACATTACACAATCAATCGTCTCCGCTCGCGCTCTTCGGCGAAGCCTCCGTGTGCTCGAATATACCGCATTATTGTTGGCTCACGGGTACACATACGTGTACACGGATGTGCTGATTTTCACGGGTCGATTTTCATAACGAAACAATCCTGTATTGACAACGACGAGACGGATGGGTGAACATGTTTTTTTTCCCCTGCTGATTTTCGAGCGCGGCATCTGACGTTTTCTTGAGATGATTTTTATTTTTCTAGGTCGTCGTGGACGATGATTGTTCGCCCCGGTGTGGTCGATATTCGTGCGCTTCGTGTGGATCAGCCCTGAAATAAATTGTGAGAAATACATCGTGTCGGAATATTATTGTTCGTGCAGCAGTTTGGAGAAAAGAGGGCAATCGAAGTGGTACGAAAAAATTCTCAAGGTGAACATTCTCTCTTGATTACGAAATATTCGATTTATAATTTTACACTGTTTTACGTTTGAGGGAGTTTGACAGTCTGGAGCCCGGAAAAAAGAAGCGAACTTCGACAATTTTTTATGGACAGCTAGTTGATAGAATGAACATTCTATTCGGTAGCCTTTATTCTACATATCTTTTAGTAGCTTTACAAATTTTTTCACGTGATTTTGTAACAAAATTGCAGCACTGAAGCTGAATGAAGGGAGTCACCTTTGTCCGATAATGTTCTGCGACCGGTAACATTACATCGCCGATTCTTCACCGATTGACTTGATATGTTTTTTTTACAACCTTATAAGAATATTTCACATCAAAGTACGTAAGGGATTTTTGATACGTTGGAAACTTTTTTTCGAAAAAAAAAAAACAACTTTCAGCGATTTTTTTTCACCGAAAACAATTTTTGTCTTTGAAGCACGGGCCGTTTGATCAAAAATCGATTTTTTTCAATTTCTCTGGGTACGCCGAAGACAAATCTCATCTAGAACTTAAATTATTTTGAATGTCCGTTCGAGGCAAAGAATTGGAGGACAACTCTTGGCGGCCGCTGGACACCATCAGCCAACTCGCTTCATCTAGATGCAGCGCCGCCATTTTTTTTTTACAAAATCTTGTGAAAAATTTTGTAAAGATACTTGAAGATATATAAAACAAAGACCCACGAAACGGAACTTTCATTCTATCAACTGAGTATCCATAAAGCGTCGAAGTTCATATTTTTTCAGGCTCTAGACTGGTAGCCTCCCTTAAGCGGCATTTCTCGATTGCAAATATTCATACGAGAAGGAGTTAACTGTTTTGATTATGAAATTGTGTGAATATGTTGATGCCGTTAAAGTTTGCACCGTTGTAATGCAACTATTTCTTTTTTCTTTTTTCTTTAATTCCTTTATTTTTCTCATTATCCAAAGGCTTTTTTTGCAAATTACGATCATAGATCTCTTCCGTGGCATTCCAACGATGAAAACTTCAGCGTCGTATTCGAGCTTTTTTCGAAAATGATTGACGTCGAAACTTTTCAATCCAAGAGCCCGCAAAAGCCTCCGAAGGAGCATTGAAAATATGCGGATTATTGTTTCAAGTCCACAAAGAAAAAAAAATGTATTTCTCTTTTCTCCCAATTTCTAATTTATCGCTACTTCTTATTTTTCTGATAGTTGAATGTACGGCGTTCCAGATTTTTGGATGCTCCGAAAAGCCGCGAGAGTCCATCAATATTTTGCCGCGCGTCGAGGCCGTTCCAAATATACCGATAATTTACGCACGTCAGGGGCATTCCAATTCGGAGCGGCAAATGGAACACGTAGCTGCTTTTCGTCAAAACATTACACGAATATGCCGCGTAAACACGAGCATCGAAAAAAAAATCTCACATATCTCGCACACAAGAACGTTTTGCACTTTCGGAGATTTCAATGCCCGAACGCGATCAACGAGAGATAGGGATTTTCCGGGCCCGAAAAAAAAAAAAACTTCTGACGTTCGTGAGATATCACGGTATGCTCGAAGAGAAAATGGAACGACGGGAGTATCAATCTCCGCGCACACGCGAGCGACGTAGAAACGATGCTTCGAGTCTTGAGAAATAAATCACGCGTAAAAAACTCGCGGTTATTCTTAGATAAATGTATTCCCGAAATGAATGAGTGAACGACCTCCGAGTGAATGAACAGCCGTTTGAAAATATTTTACAAATTACACAAATTCGGAGCAAGAGCCGTTGATATTGGAAGATCGAGCCGCCGATCAATGTCAAAGAATACCGATTTTGTTTTTTTTTTTTTACAAACAGATACGTACAATAAACGTTAAACTTCGAAGTGTCCGTAAGATCCTCTGCATCGTTTTCCAGAGAGAAAAAAAACGTATTCAAACCTGGACAAGTCATCAGAGTTCGTCTATGGAGAATCGCAAATGGAGCTGGAATTTCGTCGGCTTGGCGATCTATCGCGGCTGAAGTCACGATTTTCCATGAAGAACTCAACTAAATTGCTTAGATTTTAATTCTTTTTTGTTTTCCTCGACAATGAAGCGATGGAACTTATCAGAACTTCCGAGCAAAATTGAAGGTGTCGGCGACTAGGTCAGTAGCTTTTAATATTGATCGGTGAAACGTTCGAGCCTCCTTAAGGCTGTACGAAAACTGTAGCTTTGTCATAGATGATTACGATTAAAAAAGAAATTTCGCCATCTATGAAAAAATAATACGAATTATCAAGGGAAACTCGTCAAAGTGAGGCGAGGACCTCGCCAAAGTCATGCAAGAAATGGGAGTAGGTAAATATTGCAGGCAATGACAAACGAGGATGTGGGAGGTATAGAGCGAAAAGTAAAAAGGGAAATACAACTGCAGGATTGATAAATCAACATACTGCAAAGAGTACAAGAACAGAAAAGCGAACGCAGAAATGGAAAAATACTGGGAGATAGAGAAGCCCAGAAGGGAAACGAAAGAATTATGAGCAAGGATAAGGTGCGGGAATATAGGAGAAAAACGGAATAAGGGATATAGGGCAAAAAGTAGAAAGGGGTATACAAATCAAAACGGAACAGAAAATCCATTACGAATGGTGCAGGATTGATAAATCAACATACTGCAAAGAGTACAAGAACAGAAAAAGGAACGCAGAAATGGAAAAATACTGGAAGGTAAAGAAGCTCAGAGGGGAAACGAAGGAATTATGGCCAAGAATAAGATGCGGCAATATAGGGGAAAAAGGGAATAAGGGATATAGGGACAATTGATGCCGAATTTTCAAAGGAAGGGAGGAAAGTTTGGAACACATTTGTGGTTGTGAGGTCATGGCAGAAATCAAAACGGAAGTAGTGGAAAAACTAGAAGAAGTGCTGGAATACAAGGGTGGAGAACTACGGCAAAAAACAGAGAAACTGGTTGGGAATAATCCTGAAAAAGAGTTATGTGCGTTCATAAAAGTATTCGAGGCTTTGGTAAAGCATGAAGCGCAAAGAGAATGGTCAGTGTATAAAATTTTGTGCAAACGGAAGCGCGTGTACATAATTAGTAAGATCAAATATCAAGGTGAATAGTATGTGGGGCTATCTGTAAATACTACTTGTATTTACAGAAAATATAGAATAAAGAAAAAAGAAAGTTTTATAGCAAGAAAAGAAGCAGCCATAAAGAAATGCCGTTTACAGTGAATTATTACGTTAGTTTGGGTTCTATTCAGTGCCTTGCTCCTCATTGTTATTGCAATTTCTAGTTCAGCTGTTCACAATACTCACCATGTCTCCGTGATCATCGCTGTCTTTAAATATTATTCGATTCTTTGTTTCTCTAATAAAACGCCGCGTACAGTAGCCACAGTGATACCAGTAGTAGGATGAGAATGAAGTACGTCGTGAGAATGTTCGTTGTCTCTGCTGCTGCTTTCGGCATCTTCGACACTGCTTTTTTATTCTACTCGTTTGCGTCTCGCGATCTCTTTCTCCGTTGACTCTTTTTTTTTTCTCAATATTTCGTTCCTTATTATTTTGCAGGTTCTTCTCGTGAAGTGAGATTTTCACATGCGTCGACGGATCAACGTGTTCTCGAGTCGCGAACTTTTTCGGTTCTTCGATGCGGGCTGATTAGACTCGTTGGACGAGATGATTTCGACTGGACCACGATCGCTAGCCAGAATCCGAGCTGCGCGTTATTTTCCCTCGCGAAATCGCCCCGCGAGCCCCGCAAAAGTCTACACTCCCGGAATTCCTCCAGGAAATCGACTCCCCCACCAACTATAGACGCGCGACGAGCACGATACACGAAAAACTCGGACAGTTCTTTGTACGCGCGATTGGCGAACTACGTCGATGACGCCCCCGCAGCAAGACCGCGAACCGAGCCCGACAGCTTGCGAGATACAACAACAACAAAAAAAAAAGAAAACAATTTATAGAGCGCACACTCGTGATCAAAGGAATGAGTGACTTTTACGTTCTCCTTTTTTTTTTCTTCTTTTATTGATTTATTCAAAAACGTAGAAGCCTGACGATGAGGATCTTTCTTTCACGCGTATTGCTTGTTCTATCGATTCAGCGAGCAATTATGAGCTTCACAACGACCCGTTTGCTCTTGGGAGATTCTCACGGATTAAGGCTGTATTCTAGTCTAGAAATATTGAAGAAATCGATTTTTTTTTTGCATTTTCTCAAAATATAGAGTCTTAAAAATGTGTCCTCAAAAGGAAATTTCGAAATTGCCAATATTTTCAAAGTTGCGGCGATTTCAATACGGCCGGATTGAGAGGCCGCAACGACTTTGAAAGCTTTTGAGGAAGATAGAACTGCTCACAGGGAAGAACGAGCTTCAGAAAATTATCATTTCGTGGTCGAGGAAGGCACACTTTACGACGGAGGAATGGCCGATTAAGGGAGTTTTATAGCTTGTTGGGCCAAAAAAGAAAATTTGATTTTGCTGTATCGGAAGTTTTTGAGGGGTTACGTGGGTTTGAAAATTTCAAAAAATCCATTTTTTTTATTTTATTTTATTATCTAATAGTATATGTCTAGAATATTCTCCCAAAGTTTCAAGTCAATCGGAGTAAAAGTCTAGGAGAGAGAGCCTTTGGGAATTCCCCCCGTTGGGAAAGACCGGCCGGGAGCGACGCAGATATACGCATTTTTCTCAAAACACTTTTTTTTTAAGTCGGTGGACCGATTTCTCAAAAACTAATGCACTGATCTTATTGAAATTTTGCACATTTCTTCAAAATAGCATTGACTAGTGATTGAACGAAGGTTTTTTTTTTCGATTCCAACTAATTTTACAAGGCTATACGTAGTGTAAATTGTACCAAAAATTGAACTATTTTGCATACAATTCTGCCAAAAATTCAAATTTCAATTTTTTTTTAATCCGTTCAATCGCGAGCTATACTTATCTACTAACAGAAAAAAAAATTGGTTTTTTAATTTCAGATAAAGCTATCATGAGTTATCCTGACCACCACGAGGATACTTTTTTTTGAGGGGTCTCCGGAAACCAGGTTCCACCGGCTGAATTTCACAAATTTTTGGATGAAATTTTCTTTAAATATTGTTGACATGTTGCTCTTTTATGTGCTTAACATTTTGAATAAAATCATTTATATATTATATTTAAAAAAATAGAGCAAATATGCTTTTTTTTTGGTTTCGAAACCCACGTAAATCCTTGAGGACGAGGAAGGTGTACTCTATGGTCCTAGCATAGTAGATTACGTGTAAGTATGAAACTTTTCATTTTATTCGCACGTAAACTTCGGTTTAAGTTTAAACGCGTTTTTTCTCGAAATCACGTTTTCCAAATTTGCGGAAGTGCTCCTACACGCTCCAGATGAGCAATCGTTATGAAATTTGCCAGGCACATGTACAATGAACGTCTTCATTAGTTGAACTAGAATTATCCAAAAATATTGAAATGTTTTTATTTTATGAAGAAAAAACTGCAAAAATGTTTGGTAAAAAACTAAACAACCTATTCGAACGCTCATTATTGTTTTATTTTTCAATTTTTCTTCTTGATTCTACTTCGACGGATACACAATATTATGCAAAGTAAAAATGTTTGATTTTTTTGCTTCAGATCAGTTGTCCAGGACTTAGGACTTCCGCGAAGTCCTAATAAAAGTTGAATTTTTTTTTGTAAGTTCTCGAAACATCAATAAAAATACTAAAAATACTAAGAAATGAGACTGAAAATATTTTTTTGTTTTTTGTTTTGTTTTACAAAGCTCGAAAAAACGTCCGAAATTTAGGCTTCTAGACTAGAAATGTCTAGTCTACTGCCTGAATGTCAGAGAATACCGATTTTTTTTTAGACCTTGATAGGTCCAATGAACGTTCCCCACCTTGGATTTCCACTAAATCGTTTTCGAGAAAATGTTTATTAGAGTCTGTACAACTTGGCACAGGTTCTTCAGAAAAATCGCGAATTCAGCCGCGCTTGATATCGCCCGTTGACAGATTAACTGTGCTCATTGACGATAAAATATCAACTCAATGTCTTAAATTGTCTAGATTTTTATGGGTTTTTTTTTTTACTTCTTAAAAACGATGTCGAGGATCTTACGGAGACCGTGAATTTGAACTTTTATTGGACTCACGTATGTCTAGAAAAAAAAAACAGTATTAAGTCATCTGCATGAGCTAAAAATTTCAAAAGTATGATTTCTTTATGTCACCCTTTTTATAGCCGAGGATCTTAACTTTAATTTGCAACGAAGATTTTGTAAAAATTCTAAAAATTGACCGCGTTATGACGATTCATGTGAAGGGTCCCTTTTCTTTTGCGTCTTTCTCGAAACTGTTTTATGAAACGGTGTAAGTCGTATCTCAAAATCTTTTCGTCCGATTCACTTTAAATTCGGACAGTGCATAGCTTATAACATTTTCAATCGTACGATCGGATGATTTTTCGATATGTTTATCCATTTGGTGATAACAAACGATCAAGGTCTTCGGCCACTCCAGAGACAAAAAAAAAGGGCATATTTTGTGATTTTTTTCAGCCAAACCATAAATTAAATCGGAATTACAAAATAGGAGTTTTATTATACACGTAATTGACTATCCAAAATTATTTTTTCACAGCGATACATGTAAAAATGGCGACTGTGCAGCATTTTTCCGATGACGCCTTTATTTGTGGAAGGTCAACGGCCGGACCAACAGCTCCTATAATTTTTGAGTTATGATGAGACACTAAAGTTTTTTCGATTTTATATAAGAATAGCTATAAAAGTACGTAGGATTTTCTTGATATATTGTTTTTTTGTCAAAATGGCGCAATTCTAAAGCAAAAAGTATAAAATGCCATGAGAAAATCGTCAGAAAATTGTTTATAAAAAAAGGAACTATGCAATATAATTTTAAAAAAACCTACGTAGTGCCTCGGAAAATGTAATTCTAAATATACAGTTAAAATTTCAAGTGAATCGGTTGAAATTTGTTTGAGTTATGAGTCCGGCCGACTTGAAAAATGTAGTTTTGAGATAAACGCGTTTAAAGTTAGTAGAAAGTCACGACATGAATCAAGAAAGGGTTGCGCTAGAATTCGAAAATCGAGTACTTAGAGATTTTTCACGCCCATAATCTTTTGGAATATAATTTTATAGGTACTAAGATACATTTTTAACGAGAAAAAATCGATTTTTGGAAAATCCTAGAGTGGCCTAAGGTCTTAAAGTTGTTTTTTTGGTAAAAAATCAAACGTTTTTTTTCTACAGCTCGCCATTTTCGTAATTTTCAAAATATCATAAAAGTATCCGGTCTTAAGGAAGTTTTATTATTACACCGAAAGTACATTTTTTTATTTTTCATCCCAGATGACCCTAATTGGCAGAACGACCTTCACCGATTGGCCCTGCAGCAAAGGCACTTTGTTTGAATAATAACTTCATTGTTGATAATTATTTTTCAATTGAAAAAGAATTCAAGCTTGCCAAGACTACGTTTTAATTGTGTGTAAAATCTTGACCTCGTTATCTCAATACGCTCATCAGAAAAAAATATTAAAGATCGATCTGTGCCCCGTTAACATTTATCGTTGGCAAAAAGAAAAAGAATTGTTTTCTTCGAACTTCTCGTTCTATTTTTCACTCTCCGATCGTGTCTGCGTGTCGTATTTTTTCCCTCGCTTCGCGTCCTCCTTTTAAGTATTTTACAATGTTCTTCGCCGCTATGTTTACAACTTTTTGTTCCCTATTTTCATGCTCCGATCGAAATTCCCAATACTCGCGACCTTCTTTCTTTGCGTTTTCTCGCGAAGAAGGCGAAAATAAATACCTAAGAATTGTGCAAGATTCTCTAGAATCAATATTTAAGAAAACCCAGATGCGAGTTACGGCTTCCAATTGTGAGTCTTTGTTTTTTTTTCTTTTTTTTTTATCTCGCCTTCCCATTTGGCTTCCGAAGACTATTCCGTTGTTTTTCATCTTTTGACCCTCCACGCCCTTTTACGCTTTAACGTCAAATTTCTCAGATACGTGGACGTCGTTGCCTCTCGGAGATGTTGACGTCACGTTGGTACATGGATGTTGATAGTAAGATTCGGAAAACAAAAATGTTTCCTCTTCGCGGGAGGTTTCATTCGCTTGGAAATTTATATAGCGATGTCTTGCGTTCCTTTCTCGACGAGGCGATCGTTCTTCCTTGTCTTCTTCTTACTCGCTCGAAGCGAAAACAAGCGAGAAAACGATAAAAGAAAAAAAAAACAAAAAGGCTCGTTCGTCAATTGACATTTGACAGGAAAAAAAGTAACTCGAGGCTCGCCTGTAGTAAACGCCCCGAAAATCCGCGTTATAATTATAACTCGTAGCGCGCGGTCAGGTTTTTCCTGTTTTTTTTTTCTATTTCTTTGCCTTTTTATTGCTTTTCTCTCGGTCCTTTTTATTTAACTCGCGCAGCTCGAGATCAGCGAACTGGGCGTAGCTCTTTTTTATTTTTGGGCCATCCGGACGTTGACGCTATAACGCGATATCGTGCAAGAATTATGATCAACACATCGTACGTGTCTATTCCCGCGTACAGACGCAGAGCATTTTTTTTTTCCATCGACCGGGTCGATTGAGAGATTGGCACGAGGCAAGAAATAGAAAAGACTCTTGGTAATGCCCCAATAAAAGTTACAATTTTTCCGGAAAATATGCTTTAAAATGCAAAAATACGTTGCTTCCTCATTCATTTATATTAATCTTAAAGCTGAAAAATGAGCAGGTTTTTTTTTTCTTACAAGGTGCTTTTATAAGTACGTCTTTCAATTTTGACCTCCTCATAAAAGACGCTCTGTGTAAAAAAGAACCTGCTCATATCGTTTGGGATGGAAATAAATTGAGGGCGAAGCAATTGTGCAAGTTTCAAACTTGAACAATTTTACTTTCGATAATAAAGTTTAACGATATTTCGTTCATGTAAAATAATTTCACTATTATCCTTTTCAATTTTCAATTACTCAGAATATTCAAACGCATTTAGAACCTATTTTTTTATAACGTTGAAGTTTGCATCGTTGAAACGCAACAATAGTTTACGACATTTTCCTTATTCTTATAATTACACAAAACATTGGATTGCATTCTTACATTGGAGATCTCTGAAAAGTGATTAACATATTTTTGTGCGGAAAATCCGCTTAGAGAAATTCAGGCAATTTGGAAAAAATCTACTGTATCTTTCAACAATGGAAACTTCATTCTCCCGGATAATTATCCGTACCTTGTGAGTTCCTCACATCGTACAAAATTGGCGAAAATTCTGTCGAGCCTTATTTTGATTTAACGTCCTCGCGCTCGTTTCTCTTTTCCGTGGTATTGGAATTTTTCGAGCTCTTCGTAGCTTCCGATTGACGTTGTGAGAGCCGCTTGTACGAGGTGACGGGTGTCAAGGCCGAGTTGTGCACTTCGTCGGGTGTTTCCTCGTACTTGTGTTTTATATGCATCCAAAGTTTCTGTGACAGAGTCGTGGAATACGTGAAAAAAATGTTGATTAACGCGAGCGATGTAGCGAGCAACACTCGCGAGATTTTTGAGTCACGTACGACGAGAGTCCGTAATCGCGATCAGGCTAATCGAATTCAATCGTTTTTCCGAAGGACACGTTGCCGATTCATCACTCATTTACCAGTACAACAGAATAATATTGCAAATTAAAACGTTAGAACACTCAACAATTTTAGAAAACCCAAAAAAAACGTTTGTTGACTTAAGGCCTTAGGCCACTCTAGAGGCCAAAAAAAGGGCATATTTTGTGATTTTTTTTCCAGCGAAACCATAAAATAAATCGGAATTACAAAATAGGGGTTTTATTATACACGTAATTGGCTATAAAGAAATTATTTTTTCACAGCGATACATGTCAAAATGGCGACTGTGCAGCATTTTTCAGATGACGCCTTTATTTCTGGAAGGTCAACCGGTCGGACCAACAGCTTCTATAATTTTTGAGTTATGATGAGACACTGAAGTTTTTTCGATTATATATAAGAATAGCTATAGAAGTACGTAGGATTTTTTTTATATATTGTTTTTTGTCAAAATGGCGCATTTCTAAAACAAAAAGTATAAAATGCCATGAGAAAATCGTCAGAAAATTGTTTATAAAAAAGGAACTATGCAATATAATAAAACAAAATCCTACGTAGTGCCTCAGAAAATGTAATTCTAAATATACAGTTAAAATTTCAAGTGAATCGGTTGAAATTTGTTTGAGTTATGGGTCCGGCCGACTTGAAAAATGTAGTTTTGAGATAAACGCGTTTAAAGTTAGTCGAAAGTCACGACATGAATCTAGAGGGGTTGCGCTAGAATTCGAAAATCGAGTACTTAGATATGTTTCACACCCATAATCTTTTGGAATATAATTTTATAGGTACTAAGGTACATTTTTAACAAAAAAAATTCGGTTTTTGGAAAATTCTAGAGTGGCCTTAGGCCTTAAGGCTTTATATACCTATGAAAAAAAATTGTCGTTTCTTTTATTGGCTTTAATGACCCGTGGACCCTTCAAACAAAAAAAAACCGCGTCAACGGAGAATTGCCGTGCAGCCGCCGTTTTGTTATTAATCACTACGAAAGTATTATTTTGTATAGTTCATTAATAATATAATAAAGTTTTGTACGCGGAATCTCGATTTAATTATTTCGTTAAAAAAAAATCCTAGAATATGCCTATTTTTCTTGCTCTGGAGTGGTCTACCCATTAATAAAGCGGCGCTGGTGCATTGAAAAAAAAAAAATTGACCAGTGTGGAGTGGAAGTCAAAGGGATTGGTTCGCAAAAACCCGCAAGGGTATACGAATGAACATCAGGAATAAAAAATTTATCATAAATTGATATGAGACTTTTGGATTGTTTATCCCTTGAAAAAATATATACAGCTATAACCGACACTGAGCAGGATAGTGCATGGCCGATAGGAGCGGTGACCGCTTATCTGGCTCATGAAATTGACTCCGACCATTCCCTCCCCCGCATCACTTCGAAATAATGCCCAACGCAAATCGGAATGTTCTACTCACGCCTTCGTTAACTTTCTCGAATACGTATTCGCAAGCGTGATCGTAGGCGCGTTCGAACAACATCGCCGAGAAAACCATTGCCAGGCAATACGTGGAAGTTCTTTTGAACACGAGGTCATAAAAAAGCCGTCTTATCTCCGCCATCTTTGAATCCTCGTGAATATTTGCTTAACGTCAGTAACAAAAAGCAATTTCGTTAACGATCGTCGATTTTTTTTGGCAATCGGGTAGAATCGAATAAAAGACGTGAACACCGTCTTACATACAGGTCTTGAAAAGACGATCGACTTTAATAAGCGGCAAGCGCGCCGTCAATAACAAAAAGAAAATGTTTCATTTATAAAAAAATTATATAAATTCAGTTAGAAGAATTAAAATAATGGAATAAAAAATTGGATAGTTTTCAATTGTAAACTGGTGATACTGAAGTTTTCATTGAAAATACTATATTGATAACGAAACTTGAAAGAATTTTAAAAAAAACGTATCTTGATGAGATTTGATCGAGAACTTTCTGGTTTCGAGTGCGCAGCGGAACCATTCAACTAAACTACCACCGCAATAAAAAAAGAACAAAATATGAATAACTTTGATCATGGCCACTTGAGTCTCGCACGCGGTTAATATAGCTTTGGTTATGTTTTTTTTAAGATTTATGTATTAATTTGTTCATTTTAGCATGCAAGTGCATCCTTTTTAATTTACTTTCCGTGTACTGTACGTTTTCTTACGAGAAAAAAATGAGAACATGTATACAAAGAAATAACAGTCTAAAGCGCATGGGCTGTGTGCAAGACATCCCCTTTGCATTGCGCACCATGCGGCAAAAAATTGAATAAAAAACTGGATGCTAAGCAAACCTCTGCCCGCACTATCGTCGTTTCAACATCTGTATGTAATACCGTGAACGTGAATAAGATTGCGATGTATTGTGTTCGAGACGATATATTTACAGCTCGATCGCAAACTGATAGTCCTATTTACAAAAGTCTCCTGCGTCAACAGAGCCCGACCTTCGAATTGTTCTTTGGGAGTACATAAAAAAAAGAGGTTTCCAGCAAAAAAACGGGACCAGCTGGCCAATGGACAGAACTGTTATTGTCTATTGTTCGAAGTGTTAATCGTCTAATAAAAGGCAGATAAAAAAAAAATTCAACAAGTGATACAAAGTTCAAATTTGCCTTTGGAAATGTGACACTCGAGAAGATTAGCCACAGGTAAGGAACTGTCATAGTGTCCATATGAAGATTTTTAGTCCTCGCATCCAAGGCCTCTCATTGGTCGATGAGACATTGGAACGAGACCGAGGCGTAGTTTGGCCCGAAGCGACCACACGCGCGTGAACTTTTTTTTTCTCCCTTACTGTCGTTCCTCGTGCTCACGTGGGTGAAAAGTTCTTGACGATCGAGTTCGCCGGGCCTTGGAGAACCTTTCGCGACAGTCTCATGCTGCCTGAGACGGGATCGCGTCCAAAGTACTTGACTTGCAACTCGTTGCCAACTGCGAAGCCAAGAGCGCTCGGGTGCTGTACCTGGCGCTGATCGAGCTGTGAATTGTGCACGAACGCGGGTGACATACTGGGATAGAGGGTCACCATGACACCAGTCTCTCGAACCTCGACGATCTTCGCAGTGTAAATACCGCCGAAGTCGAGCTGCGGAACTCTTTCCTCCTTTAGAAGTGTGTCGATGATCTCTTTGGCCTCGTCCAGCGCCGCCGTGTTCGGAGCGAAGAGCGTGTATGTGTTCTCGTCTTGAGGATATATCTGAAAAAAAAAAGGGAACACGCTAGCTTTAGCATCCTATTTTTGATTATTTTTAAGTGGACAACACTGCGTGCCACTCGAAATTGCGGACTGACTATGGGATAAATGTGAAGGGGACGTAAAAATCCATACGAAAAAATCTTCTAAATAAAATCGTAACCAAGTCGTGGCGGCATACAATGTTTTTCTTTAAGGCGGGCAACTACTTTAGATGCTTCAAAAAATCATTTTTTTTTTTAATTTCATAAATCGTTAGCAAAATATCTTAAGAATGCACCCTGAAAATTTCAAAACGATATTCGGATTCCTTCTAACGGTATGTATATAAATGATAAAGACTCTCCGCTCGACTAACAAGCGCGCTCAGTTGTGAAACTTTAAACGTGTTTTGCTCGAAACGACATTTTTTTTCAATTTGCGGGAATAATAACTCAAAAACTTATTGATGGATCATCTTCAAATTTAGAACACGTTTACATAATATAATTTATTAAAACATGAACCTAAAGTTGGAAAGATTAGATTGTTTAAAACATATTTATTATTGCAAAATGCCAGGGAAAAAATGCTATAATCGATCATTTTTTTTTCAAACACGTTCCAACATTCAATTCTCGATAGTTTTTTTTTTCAAAATTTAGGTTCATGTTCTTAAAAAACATCTCAAGAATGTATAAAAATTTGTTGGACTATTTCAGATGCGAATTGCGAGTTGCACAATTCACGCAAATCGACAACGACGATGAGGACACGCCAAGGGGAACAGCGGATTACACCTTAATTAATGCATGAAATAACTTGAAAAAATTACCAGAGATGTATGAAAATATGAATAAATAATTGTCAGAGTTGCGGAAATTTCCGGTTTTTTTTTTCACAATAAAAAAAATCCAAAAAATCATCTAACGATCGATCTCCTAAAGCGGTTGCTCGCCTTAAGAGCAATTGTTTGTTTACTAACGATGCAGAAGCGAAAACAGAATTTTTTGGAATTTTTGTCTGGCCGGGTATGTTTGCTTGTGCACCACACAAAAACTACTCAACGAATTTCATTTAAACTTTGCATAGAAATGGATTATACCCTGGACTGATGCAGGATACTTTTTATTACGATCCGTTACAAAATTTAAGCCCAATGTGCACTTCTTAAGGATTTTCGGGATCGTTTCTTCGCTGCTAGAGCGGCGATAAAAATACAATGAATTTTCGGCAGTATACCAACCTCTTGAGAATACAATTTCATGTAACAATAAATGATTTTTGGGAAATTTCCAACTCATGATATTGATGAAAAATATTTCGACGGAGTGAAATAATATTAATAATTATCACTTTTGCAATTAAATATACAGTGAAATGTTATTTAAGAAAAAATAACCGATGGACTTGGCAACAGTGGCAGTTTCTGTCATTTGCAGGACTGATTATCGCTAAAGTATCGTCCGCTGTAATTGTACATTGTAATTGTATTTAAAAAAAAAAATACTAGACGCGAAGAACCATCTGCAAGATGCACTCACGTGAACGCCAGTCTCGACGAAGATCTTCTTGAGATTCTGTCCACCGATACCGACGAATTTTCCACGTTGATGCGCGGCAACCACGAAATTTTCCGTAACCGGCATGTTCTTCTTGCCCGTTCGCACTTTGCATATCGTGCAATTCATGATTCCAATTATATCGGATTTTGCGGATATCGCCTGGGTCACACTCTCCATTACGATTCTCAATGGTAGACCAGCGAGCTTTATGTCCGCTTGGATCGCTGTTATGCCCTTTCTCGTTCCAGCGATCTTGAAGTCCATGTCACCGAGATAATCCTCAATACCCTGGAAATTTCATAATTATCATCGTACTATAATCCTCTTGCAATTTTTCTGAAATTCTTCGTATGCCGAGAATAACATTGACCCACCAAGATATCGGTGAGTATTCGGTAATCGGAAATTTGATTTGTGTCAGGATCAAGCTTGGTGACTAGTCCCATGGCTACCCCAGCGGCCGGATCCGATATGGGCACACCAGCGTCCAATAGGGCGAGACTTCCACCGCAAACGGAAGCCATCGATGACGAGCCTGAAGCCACCAAATGACTCAATGATAATTCTTGAGTTAAGGAAGTTGCTGAGGGTCTTTTCGGAGCAGGCGACAAGAGGGAAACGAATGTGCTTGAACACAGGCGTCTGTAACGATTGCCAACTCCGAATAATCAATTTTTCGGTTACATAAAATAAAAAAATTTCAGCTAATAAATACACTCCCGCTCAAAAGTTTAGATACACCAGTCGATATTTCTTGTCGCACTAAAAGTTAGATAGCTCCGTCAAAAAAAAAGATAACTAAATTTAACGAACGGCGTTTTGAAAGGAACAAATACAGCTTTGTTTTGCTTATTTGAAATATTTTTTATGAGCTTTTTACGACCCGGTACACACTTTTGTACGTGACCGTTTTTCGGCTATTTTTCGTCCATCGAGAATTGAGCGTATAACTTATGGAAAAATGTATTGTCTTTTTTATCCATGATGAAATTGAAAGGGGTAGCAGAAGCTCCATTTTCGTTTTCTTTTAAGTTTTGTACGATTTCTTTTCACAAAGTTATTTCATTTTTTGCTAAAAAAGACAAGTTTTGGAAAATACAATGTAACTCAAGAACTATAGGGTTTAAAAGGAAATGTCGAAGATGTAAAAAGTTGCGTAAGCTTATACTAGATCGCCTGGATTTTTTTCAGAATTTTCCTTTGAGATTTATTTTTCGACTACTCTCGCTCAATTTTGGCCGAGTTTCCAAAGTCGAAGGACGACGCATAATTCATTTGAAGATTATGTCAAAACGCATGCACTGTAGCTTCTGTTGAGAGGAATTATGGATGAAAAATATTAAACATGAAGAAAAACACAGCTTGGCCTCCATACTTTCTGTACTCTGCCATTAAGTTTTCTTTGATTGCTAATAAACAAATTTAAATTATCATCTTTTTTGCGAACTTTTTGTGTTGTATTACTCTCTCTCTCTCTCTCTCTTGTAATCATGCGAAACAAAAATAACAATGATAATAAATGTTTAAATACTCTTTATGAAGCCATGGTAAGAAATTTATAACGAGGAAGCAATAGTTAAAGATTGACTGACCATTCGACTCGAGAACCTCGCTGGTAAGTCGGACCGTGAACGGATAATCCTTCGGCAAAACCGGCCTCAAGCTTCGCTCGGCAAGAGCCCCGTGGCCTAATTCTCTCCTTCCGATAGGGCCTGTTCTTCCAGTCTCGTTCGTTGCGTAGGGAGGAAATTCGTAGTGCAGAAAAAAGTTTTTCTCTTTCACGCCGCTTTTTTCAAAGATTCATACACTGGATTAACGTTTTAATAAAGCGACGAAGTAAAAACTATTTTTTTCACCGAAGAAATATTAATCCAATGAATTTCGAATTGAATTACCTGGTGAGCATTGCGATCGTGTCCTGTTTCAAGGCACTTTCCAACGAATCCAATGTAACCGTGCACATCACCTGCGTCTGTCCCCGTTGAAAGAGCGCCGAGCCGTGGAGCGGCTTGAACAGATCTACCTGGCAGTTGATCTTTCGCAACTCGCTAATTTTCCGACCGTCGCAACTGCAATCACAATGTTGTATATTGAAAATAAAGACTAACGGCTAACGACAACTGTACTGTCGGTTTTATCATTCAAGGTCTCCGAATAAGCTTGAAATTTGAAAAATGCGATTTTTCTATTGCATCGTTTTATCGCTTAGGCTCTCAAACCAGGGTGTCTAATTTTGACCATAACTGAAATTTCATGACATTTAAGGATTTTTAAGGCAAGGAATAGGGATTTTTTTCATGACTTTGAGTATGACTTTCTGGCTAAAAGTATACTTTATAATACTTTAATGCAACTGATTTTCTAAATTTTTATCTTTATATTCTGGTCTTTGAAACAGATGTGTGTTGTATGCCAATAACAAGTATACAAAATAAACGAAAAGTCACCAAACTGTACAATTCCATGTCTAGTAAAAAATGTGAGACAAACATCATTTCCAATTTGATGTAAAGAAATATATTTTGGGAACATCTGGAAAAATATTACATACATTCAGGAACTTTGAGTAATATCATTTAGTCGCTTTACACGAATAACAAAGAAAAGGTAATATGTTGAGATAACGAATTATTTTTTTTCTAGTACCTTTTTCTAATACCGTAGATCGTCGCAAACCAGCGAAAATTTGAAATTATTTTTTATAAATCATTTAATAAATCAGGTAGACTGGTAATTTTTTGTGACATTTAAAACTTTTCATGACTTTCCAAGTCCGTAGACACCCATATATATATATATAATGATATAGATTGTGTATTTATTTCAATTTCTGTTGTATCTCTTGAGAAAAATTACGATTCGATTATCCGAACCATCTTCAGTTCCAACTGATTCAGATAATCGAGGTTCTGCTGTATTATAAATTGCGTAAGTTGGTACGGGAAACGTCGTATCGCGTATAATACTTCTAACACTAAAAGAAGCAATGAAGGAGTCGTTTACGCGCGATATCAAAGTTGTTAGGAATTATCCAAAGAACATCATACTGCAAGCTCAAGATTATCCAAGTTGAGGCCTACTTTCTGTGTAATTACCTTCTTGTAAGTTCTCGAGACATCAATGAAAAGTCTGCAGAAAAATGGATACTGAAAGTATTTTTTTTTTATCAAGCCCGAAAAAGCACGAAATTTAGACCTCTAGACTAGAATACTGTTTTGACTCTTTTTTTCTTTTGCGTTTATCCCGAGACTAACATCATTGTCTCGGAAATTCGTTTCGACTACGTACCGTACGTCGTTTTCGAAAATAAGCGCCCTGAACGTTTCTTTACTGAGCGCGTTGAAGGCATCAGCCGCGGCGTTAACGTCCAAATGTCCATTGTCGCTTTTCATAGCGTCGATCGTTTCATTCCTAAGATTGCCAATAGCCACGTCCCGTGACGCTTTGTCGTGCCGATAATTCGTGAATATCTCGCGCAATTTCGTTCCCGCACGATCATTAACACCGTCGATGATTGCCTGATCTTTTACCGGCTCGGGGGGTATCGAGCGCTTCGGTTTCCCATGCGACTTTTCCAAATCCTGTATTGCCTGTACTATACTCTGGCATTCCTTGACTCCAAATTTGATGGCTTTCATGAGATCCTGGGCGAGAACATTGTTCGCCGAGCCTTCCAACATGACGACCATGTTCTGCTTGGTCGCAGCTACTATCAGATTCAGCATGCTCTTCTGCATCTCGCGCCTCGTCGGATTTATCATCACTTCGTTGTCGAGCAAACCAACTCTGACCGCGCCGATAGGACCGTTCCAAGGTATGTCCGATACGGCGAGGGACGCAGAGGCCGCGTTTATGGCTATCACGTCCGGATCGTTAAGACCGTCAAGGGCGAGCATGTTGCACATTATTTGGGTGTCGAAACGATATCCGTTGGGAAATAAAGGCCTGATGGATCTGTCGATCAGTCGGCTCGTTAGGATTTCGTGCTCCGTCGGGCCGAGCTCTCGGCGCAAAAAATTCGTCGGTATTCTGCCGGCTGCCGCCGCCTTCTGACGATAATCCACCACCAGCGGAAGAAACGAGGAACTGCCGGCAGCCGTTTTACTGACCGCTGTCACCATCACCGAAGTGTCGCCGAACGACGCCACGGCGCATCCGTCCGCCATACGAGCGTACCTTCCCGTCGATAGGGTCAGCACTTTGCTGAAAGACGAACGACGCGTTCATGGATCAGAGCAAAGCAGGCGAAGGGGCTTTTTTTTTAGAAAATAAAAGAAAGGCCGTACTACGATATCCAGGGCACTGAATTTCAGCGTCATATTTTGGGAAAGTAGAAACGCTTTTTCAAGCGTGATGAAAGTCGATTTTCGATCGATTAACGGAGCAACAGTGATTGAAAAAAGAAAAGTCGATATTCTTTGCTACATTTCGAATCTACGGCAGTTTTTTTTATCGTTTATTCACTCACACACCGGCCACGTTTCCATCTTATGCAATGTAAATCTATTGTAAATGTAAATCGTATTCTATCTAATACATGTAAACATTCTGAAGATCCCGTAACGACAATAAAAACAGAAGGTCTCCGAATGTTTAAAGTGAATATTGATGATGAAACTTAGAAAAATGTGGCTAGCAGAATTTTCGTAAATGCGACTTCTTGGAAAACATGTAAAAATGTATAAATCTACTAAATTTATGCGAAATTTTTCATTCCAGTTCATTGTTGGGTATAATAATTGATAGTAACTTATTTTCATTAACCCTCGCATGCCCCAATGGGGTCTGAGGAACCCGAACAAAACTTTCCTACTCTAGCATAGGTAGAATTTGGCGAGGGGGCGGATGAGACCTGTGCATAAAGAAACTTTAGGGTCCCCTCTACCAGTAGCGGCGCAGATGCACGCCGGTTCTCCCTTAATTATTGAGCAGTGCGCATCGAAAGTGAAGTTGGGGTCTGATAAACTCGAGTGTGGCGTCCGAGTAACTTTTTTTGACGTAAGTAAATCTCATAATTTACTTCATTTTCTGAAGTAAATTATGAGAATAATGTTCTGATTTATTTCGTTTGCTTTTCAACAACAAAAACCTTTGAAAACAAGAATTTCTGATTTTTTTTCAGAATTCAATATTGCGTTGTAAATTCAATAATTTATCCAGACAGATGAATGAGCAAACATATAAAGGGAGAAATAAATAAATATATGAATGAATAAATTAATTAATTGTCAATATTGACTATTTTCGAAACGAGTCTATGGATAACGTACGCTTCCGTATTTCTATAGGAGAACAATGAATACACGAAGCAAAACACGCAGCTATGCAGAAGTTGCGAAAGTGATTCGATCACAACCAGAGGTGAATACAGTTGATCAATCAAGTGGCTCTTTCAGTATTCCCATTTTCGATTTTAAATGTCATATTCATAAACGATATATTATATTTCAATTAAGGTAATAAACAACTGTCCCACATATCGACTGACATAATAATTTCTCTTCCTTCCTATATGTATTTCAATGTTATCTGAATTATTCAATGTTTGTTATGCAAACTTGTGTTGTTTTATCTCTAATTTGTCAAGAATCCAACCAGAAATTAGAAAAATATTGATCTGAAAAGAAATTCTAGACGCGAATGTTCCATATTTCATACGATGCCGCAAAATACGAGAGCAATGAAGAGTTGAAAATTCACCATTTTTACCCCTTGCAGTTTTGTTCATAACGTTCGAATATTTTACGCCAAATTTTTTTCTCATGATTTCGAATGTGTTCTTTCAGAATTTACAAGAATTTTTTAATTCGATCGATTAGGAAAGATGTGAATTTTTGAAAAAAAAATGTTAAATCAAAATTTTTCGCTTTTCTTGAGAAAATATTTTTTCAACGAGTACATTTTATAAGGTCTTAACTTTAATGATTCGGTCAATGCATAGACAGATATCTCGACTAATTAGCTATAGATTTAAAAAAAAGCTATCGAAATACGACTATTTTACTCGGAGTTATGATTGAAAGACTGAATGGGGTCCCACAAACCCGAGTTTGGCATGTCCCGAAACAATGTGTGCTATGCTAGGGTTAAGTATCTCTGTAATCTACTGATGATTCGAAAGAGCTCTCTGACTTATGCGCCCACGAAGTACGGCCCTCCGCGAAAAGAATGCCTTAAGCATTTATCGATATATTCGATTTAAAAAAAAAGACTCAAACTTGGCAGGTTCATGTATAAATCGTGAATAAAAGCCTGACGTATAAAGACAAAAATAATGCATGTTGAGCACATCATTTGAGGTTACGTAGCATCTACGAATTGTTATTCTCTTACCCGTTGGAAAGTGGGATAACAACTTCGGGCATTGAAGCTGGGCCGGTGCCCGTGGAGAGTCCCATAAAATGTAAACTTTTCACGCGGCATCTTGCGCGATTTCTCAAAAATATGTATTTATTATTGCCTATTAAGTTAAACTTCGCAAGAGCCGCCATGGCGCCATAAAACGCCGGCATACACTATCGCACGTGCACTATCGAATACCCCGTAGAGGTTAGAGTATACAAGTCCTCTTTAGGGTAAGGGGTAAGCGGTACAAAAGGCGTCCGCGAGAATGTCGAAAGTTCAAGTACAAAATTACATCACCAGGGTTGCTCCGATAACAAGGGACCGAGCAATATAGCGATAGCCAAGCCCCAAAGTGAAAGTGTGCGCGCCACTCCGAGTTGCGATCCTAAAATCGAAATGCTTGTAAACGATGGAAATTTATATCACCGACGGATTAATTTATGATGCATTAAGAAGTTTGAGAACAAGTGACGAAATGTTACCATTTCATTCAAATTTATACAGTGGATTCTTTGTCATATACTGAATGCACCCGCCAAATTTTAAATCGATCGACACGAAAATTTGAGTCTACAGATATAATTCAATATCTGAATAGTCGATTGTGATAAAACATTAAAATAAATTTTAAATTTGGCACTGAAGATATGGCTTCCCTTCAGAAGGGAGCGCTTGCCGTTAGGGGCGTGGGACGGTGGGATGCGAGCCATCGCGCGTGACACGTCGGAGGCGAGCAGGACTTTTTCTTCCGGCACGAGATCCCGTTCGAGCTCCACGTGCTCGGCTAACGCGAAAAGTACTCCAAAAGCGGAAAATGGCGGCGGCGTAACGTTTTTCTCTTGCACGACTATTATATTTTTATTTTGATTACGTTCTATTGTGTAACTTGTTTCGTTTCTGGGGGGCCGCCCTATACCCCTTAATAAAAGTGCTTTTCTTTATTATGCAGTGTGAACATTGCCGCATAGACTGGACTCGGAAAATCCTTGAACAATTACATGAATGATATACTCAAAAAAATGAAATCGTTTCTCTGCATTTTTATCCAATAATTTGCCTTATACTCTCATGCCCGGTCTCTTCGAAGTTAGAACCTCGTTCGATCAATTTCATTTCGTCGACCGATATATTACTATATTTATTGGACCGCATGATCGACCCGCCATCTTTATTATTCACATTTTCGGGTACTAGACTCAACCGCCCCGTTATTCGTCAAAGAGCCAGCGCCTCTCGTGGCCGTACTGCGAACTGACTTGAGTTTGCGCATGCGCCGCCAAGCACTCCGAAGTCGCGCGCGCAGCCAACCGAAGGCCAAAGTGAACACCACAGTTACAGCTCCGGAAGCAACATGGCCGAGTGTCGTTTTTTTTCCTTACAGTGACATAATTCGGGAATTTTGTCAATACCTAACGCGTAAATTTGTCACGCGAATCTCTATTATCTCGAATATTATCGTCGCATACCTTCACGTACGTTTTACTTTCTTTCACGTTATTCTTTCACGCTTGTTTCGTGGTTTGGTGAAAAGTAAAAACGCGCCAAGGGGAAGAATTTCGGAGAGTTTTCCATTCAGGGTAGGTCGAACCTTCGTTGTGAAAAAGAGAGAGAGAGAGAGAGAGAGAGAAAAAAAAAGAGAAAGAGTGAGCGAGTGAGAGTGAGAGAGAAAGAGATAAGTGTACACGGACGACGTCCGAGCGCGCAAGCATGTCGGAAAGTGAAGCTGTCGCATCTCAACAGACGCAACAGCTATTTCAGCAGCACCAGCATCATCACAACGTTAATCCGATGACGAATATGGCCTGGCAATACCCACCACCGGGTAACATGCATCTTTACCAGTCGTTTCCCGGGTAAGTCGCGAGCCATTTAACTCCTGTACAAAATTCATACTCCACTTCGCAATCGATCATATATACATATATATATATATATATATATATACTCCAATCGTGTTCACGACACACGCAAAGTTGCTCAAACGGCCGTGCTGCGTTCGCCTAGGCGGCGGGGGGGGGGGGGCGGGCGGTCGGAGCCTTACAGTTATATAGAACGCGAAGCACGAGGCCGAAGCGGATTCAAAGATGGTTACCGCCGATGCATCTGCGTGTTGGGTGTGTAGAGTTAGAGTGAAGCGCACCAAGCGCATTTAACTCGCAAATGAAGACGCTAGAACAGACAAAATGCCGATTTTTGAAGTCACGCACAAGGTCGACATAACCTTACAAATTTTCGGACAGAGTTTCTCACGAATGGTTGAGTTTTTAAAAGAAAAACGAAAGCATCAGGCTCTGTAGAATTTACTGGCGCGGAGCTTGACGATTTTCTTTTGTTACGAATTCCAGTAATGTCTGAGAAATTTGTTGGAAAATTTCAGGTCTCCTGCACTTTGTGTCACGTGGGAAAGCCTTTGCCTTAAAGTAGTTCGGTCGAATTGAGGTTCACGTTTAAGACCCTGTTTTTTTAAATTTAATCGAAAGTTAATTTACCATGTAGTTTGGGTGTAATTAATAAATAACTTTACATTGCTCTTATAGAGCATAAGGCTCAGATGACACGCCAACTATCGAAATTTCAATATACACGAAAAATTAATCGTTTGAGGGCCAAATAAAAACTTACCACTATAATGGTTGATATCTATAAAAGATATTTACCAACGATTTTAGTCGATTTACCACAGGGTTTTTTGTTATTTCAATAATTAATGCGAGTCCGCGGCCTGTCCTTGTCATACACCGGATCTCTCTCGCTAGCAGAAGTTACTAGGGGAAAAAACATGGCGGCGCAGTCGCGTGCGCTTTATTTGAATTTGGTCGAGTGTAACATTTCACGTAAGCAGAGAATATTCCATGAATGTTGTCTAACACAAGCAAATGTAAAGCAAGTATGAAGTAAACAAGGAACAATTGGTTCATATATAATATATGTAACATATAAAATATATTATATACATATAATATATGTATAACAACATTCAAATGGAAGCAGAGTTTTATTTTTTTTCTGTAGCGGGAACATTCCAACCGTCTCAAGAGTCTTGATAGGACATAAATCTTGTAAAATACTTAGATACAGACTTAGATAAAAACTCTTAGGCTTTATGACACAAATATACAAATACACGTATTATGTTTTTATGTTTCTTCTCGGACATCTTATGTTAAAAAGAAGGATGCAAAGCGGCCTGTTGAAGCACGCACCTGCTCCATTTTCTTTACAACAAAACTCGTGAATGCAATCTAGTACCTTATGCGTAAGGTTAGGTTAGTTCGCTCCCTAACGTGTAGAGAGGTAGTCAAGTTGAGTATTTTTCGTTAGCCGACTTTTTCGGTAGTCAACTTTTTCGTCTATTCCAGGTATTAATTATTAACTTATCATTTACACGCCTAAAAGAAGCTTATAATATTTTGTTATGCAACAATTTAATTTATCATAGCTTTTATATGGTTAAATTGTACGTAAATAAATCTAAATTACGAATGAAATTTGACTTCGGCCAAACTCGACCGAATTACCTTAAATTCTCACGACCTTGGATGAATCCTATTGAATATTCCTTTAAATCCCTGGCACATGCCCTTAAATTCTCACGACTTTGTATAAATCTGATCGAATTATATTGAATTGCCGGAGTTACCCTCGTTACGCTTGAACAAAGCCAGCGAGCCCCTATGAAATATAAATTTAAAAAAATGATGCTTTGAATATAGAAATTATAAAGCTAAACTAAATCATATTCTCAATACGGTTGTATTGAGGTTGAAGGTCCAGAACCTTCTGGGACATTCTAGAACATCCTGTAAACATTCTAGAGTATTCTCAACCATTCTGGAACATTCTAGAACATTCTTGGACCTTCTGAAAGATTATATAACATTCTCGAACCTTCTGAAAGATTCTTTAACATTCTGGAACATTATACAATATTGTTGACCATTCTGGAACATTATACAACATTCTCGAAAATTCTGGAACATGCTTAGAGTCAATCCAAAGATCAATGGCGATCGAAGTTCTGACGCGTACGTCTCTTACTTTTCAGACACATGTACGGAGAAGGGTACGGTCCTCAGCAGCAAATGTTTTACTATCATCAAGGGATGATGCCCGGATACGGACAAGCTTTTAATCCACAGCAGATGCAGCAGCCTCAGCAGCAACAACAGCAGCAGCAGCAGCAGCAACATCAGCAACAGCAACAAATTCCTCAGAACAATCAGGCAAAGCAACAGGGACATCAACAACCGCCGGTACCCGGAACTCCGATACCCCTGGACGAGAACGCAGAATTGCCTCCTCTGCCGCCGGGTCCACCACCACCGGCCGCTCCCTCGGCAATGCAGCATAACAATCAGCCTCAGCCGGCTATGCAGCATCAACCACCGTTCGTCTATAACTCATTCCCCTACACCAATTGGAACGGAGTACAAAACGATCCTTCTCGTGAGTATCTTCCTAGCATCGTCTTAGAAGATTATTTTTATTTATTGCCACAATTATAACCATCAATATCATTTGCTGCCTTAAAAATAGTTTTTAACAATATTATGAGTTGAATATTGCTCAATGATAATTTATTTTTATATGAATCTCTATTCGTAAGAGGTTGGCATCCTGCCGAAAACTCATATTTTCATTCCCACTCAAGCAGTCAAGGAAAACTCCTAACAGGGGTATTTTACTCCAGAGGCCTAAATTTCAGACGTTTTTTCGAGTCTGATAAGAAAAAAATTAAAAACATTTTTACCGTTTTATTGATTTTTCAAGAGATTACAAAATAAATTTTGTGCAAAAAGAAATAAACATTGAAAAAGTTATGGGCCGCGAAATATGGCCGTGAAAAAAAGGGGCTTGAGGCGGTTGACATAATTACAAAGCTTCTGAAACAGAAATAAAACCAATTTTCTTTATCAATAAGAACGTCATTATGGCAGGTACGAAATAGAAAAAAAAACAAATTTGAATGGTGACTGACTGAAAAGAAAGTTAAAGAGTTTCGGGGACATTTAATGAAATGCTACCATTTGATTCAAATGTATACAGCAAATTCTTTGTCATACACTGAATGTACCCTCCAAATTTTAAATCGATCGTCTACACCGTTTCTATAAAATTGACATTTGAAGAAACACTTTTTTTAAATAGAGCATTCAACATTATGGCACTGATGACGCATTTGTCATAATATACTGAGTGATTTGACAGTTTTTCATAACATTTGAAATATTTTTTCACACTATTTCGTACGTAAAACTGCCTTTCAGCGATGAGCTTAGGCAATTGAAATATCTCCTTATGTTAAAGTTTTTTTTTATTGTAAATTTTATAGGAACGATATAGACGATCGATTTAAAATATGAAAGGTGCATTCAGTATACGAGAAAGAATTTACTGTATAAATTTGTATCAAATGGTAACACTTCGCCAATTGTCCGGAAACTCCTTAATTTTTCACCCTATCGTTTTCAACGTTAAAATTCTTTTTAAATAGTAATAATAATAATTTTACAATGCCCGAGGTTGGGACGATAGAGAGATATATACTGAAGGTCCATACTACATTTGAAGTCAATCGGTTGAATAGAACTCGAGATTTTATGTCAAACAGGTTGAAAAGAGTACTTTCGAGAAAAACACCTTTAAAGTTTTGAGTACGATTTTAGACAACCGCAACTATCTAACAATAAGTGGTATAAAGGCATGTTATACTTACGTTATATCGGTCATTCCTGCCTCGTAAAGCGTGCCTTTCTCGACTTCGAAATGAGGATTTTCTGAAGCTCGTTCTTCCCCGCGAGCAATCCATATTCTTAAGAGTTTATACTTCAAACAAATGCCAAGAAAGAATTGATTTATTTTTCTTCAATTTTCTAGATCAAATTACCCCTTCAAATTCGCTCCTTATGACATTGTCATCCCTTACAATTCTCCGTGAAGCTAGATCATTTTTCGTCCACGCCTACGGGTATGAAAAAAACGAATATCGTAATTACAGAGTTCAACGGTCAAATACGTTTCAACCTGCAAAACAAGAAGACGGGCCTGGGTTTCACGCCGTCGACGAACAGCGGTGCGGCAAAGAAGAAGCGTCGAAAAAACAAAAACGTTGCGGCGCAATTCAACAACTTTCAGGGAAACAACGCGTCAGTTGGGTCGAATTATCAATCATTGGTGAATGCGAAAGTGGAATTGCCACCGTTACCGCCGGTACAGAACGAGCCGATAAAGCCGGCGCTTCCACCACCGCCGAGCGTCGAAAAATCCCTGGATGTCATTCCCCCGGTTGGATCAACGACGGCAGGAGCAACCGCCGTACATCCAATCGCGTCCTCACCTTCGATCGTCAAGCCAGCCACGGTAGGTACACCATCGAACTCGTCGAATCCCGTTGGTGATTGGCCCGACAGCCTCAAGAATTACGTCAATCGTTGCTACGAGAAGTGTAAGACCGCGGTTGACAAGGATCAGGTTGAGATTATATTGAAGGGTAAAATAACGCGGGCGGCCAACGACGGTTCACTTTGGGTGAAGGATTGGGACAAGGAGCCACTCCCGAGTATACACAGCGAGCGAATGACAATGACGATAAAGTCACAAAATTCACCGAACAAATTGAATGCTACGAACAGCGCGTTGATGACGAGCGGAAGCGGAAGCGGGGGTGGGCAGGGAGGCTTGCGCAAGCCGGGACTCTCGACTTCGCTCGGAGCCAGGCTAGGCGCTCGCCTCTCTGCCGGGCACAGAAGATCAAAGTCACGCACGAGATCACGCTCCCGATCGCACTCACCACCCACGAGAAAATATCGTCGTAGCACATCCTCGTCGTCGAGTGAACGAAATTACGATCACAAATCGTCGAAAACGAAAAAATCCAGCCGCAACAAGTCCAATCACAGCGCCAAGAAAACCAAGAAGTCTAAACAGACTAAGTCACATTTCTATTCCGAGTTTGGTTTAGCTACAGGAAATACCGAGGAATTGGGGAGTAAGGAAAAGTTGCAACAGCGAGCGGCACGATTTCACGATATTACGTCCAGAGGTAGCGGGGCTGGCATGAAGGACGACCTCATCAACGAATTTGACTTCACCGGACTTCACATTATCGGTACATGCAGAGACATTGAAAAGCCCTATCTCCGTCTCACCTCGGTAAGATTTTCGACACGGTTATTTCTTCTTCGCTATTTTCTACTAACTTCTGACGTATTTGCTTTTAGTATTTGCTCGAACTAACAAAATTTCCAAAAAACGATAAAGATCGTCTCATCTTCGTATTGCAACGCGTTATTTTTATTTATTTTGCAGGCTCCAGCTGCGTCCGCGGTGCGACCGGTAAGTGTACTCCAAACGTCCCTGGCACACGTGAAGAAGCGATGGGTAGCGGAACAGGACTATAGATACGCTTGTGACCAACTTAAATCTATACGACAAGATCTTACCGTTCAAGGAATTCGCGATTCTTTTACCGTTCATGTTTACGAGACTCACGCTCGGGTTGCACTCGAGCGTGGCGATCACGAGGAGTTCAATCAGTGCCAGACGCAACTGAAGATGCTCTATCAGGACGTCGGCGGTGAGAACCGTTGCGAATTCGTCGCCTACCGCATACTGTATTATATATTCACCAAGAATACTCAAGGTGAAGAAAACATTTTTTATTTCCCGAATATCGCGTCATTCCAGGGGGAAAAAAAATCTTTATTCGCCTTTTTTGATTTTTTATCACAGATCTCACGACGATTCTCGCCTCGCTCACTCAGCAAGACAAAAAAGACGAGTGCGTTCAGCACGCGCTCAAAGTACGTTCCGCCTGGTGGCTCGGCAATTATCACTCTTTCTTCGCGCTTTATCGCGCCGCGCCCCGTATGGCTGCCTTTTTGATAGATTGGTTCATCGCCAGAGAACGCAAAAATTCTCTTAAGCAGATGATCAAGTCGTATGTATACTTCTTTTGGACTTTTTTTTTTTTTACATTTTCACATTCGTCACTCGATGCTTCTCCCGTCATCCTTTTCCATAAGCTGGAGGATTTCGGTATGCGGCTTTTATTCGTCGATCGTATTACGAAACTGTACCGACGGACTTTAAGACGGATTTTCAGCGGACAAAAAAAATAAAACCGAACCGACGTACGTGAGACTACTCAGACAAAAGTCTCTTCGCTTCACGAGGCCACGGTAAAAGTGCGACAGCCCGCCTTGGACTTCTCAAAGATTTTTTCGAAATTTTTTTTTCCCGCTTCGTGGTTCGAAACCCACCTTAAAAATTGTAGATCCTTCCGCAAATTTGGTAACTTGGTTGGGCTTTGAAGACGTTGCGAAAACAACGAAAATTACCAGAATAACGAGTTGCCCAGTGTACACCGGAAGAAAACAAATCTAACTCAAAAGACTCCACTGAATCTATTTTGTGAAATCGATAAAATTACTCGACGACTCAACTCAAAGGAGAAGAAGCAACGGAAACTTTCACCTATTGTGACAAATTCGTCTCTTTGTTTTTTCTAGAAATTACGAGTTAGAATTTAATGGACAAATCTGCAAAATACGATTTAACGTGACTTGAAAACGAAACGTTTTGTAGAATCGACAAATTTGTTACGAAACTCTTGGGAGAATGACGTTTTTCGTTTCAAGGCGAAAGCCGCTCAGTCGGTCGAAATCCTGTTGCGTACTTTTCTCGAAGACGATTGATATTCCGGAAAAAAAACAGAATAGTCTCGCTTCGTTGTCCTTCGAATGGAGTGCAAAATCAGACTATTCTTTTTTTCCGAAATATCAGTCGTTTCGGGGATACGTGAAAAACGAATTTTCAACCATCTCTCTCGCACTCGTGTGTCGCGTGTTACATTCTTTGCCTTAAGGGCAGCGTTGCACCGATGAATGTTAGATGCTGATTTTTTTTTAATCGGAGATACGTCCAGTAAAAGTTCAAATTCGAATTTTCCTTACGTTACGTTAAGTTGTGAAGAAAAATAAATAAAATAGGATCTAGACAATTTAACATGGTTTTTTTTATGAAAAAACGCGAGTTGAGGTGAATTTATTTGTCACTGAGCGCAGTTGATACGTCAGCGAGAAACGAAGAATATCAATTATGGCTCAATTCAAGATTTTCCGTTAAAAACTGTGCTAAATTGCGTAAATTTTTATTTTTATTTTCTTCATAAATGATGTACCGGAGCTGACTGATATAAAACTAAAAAATCAATTTAATGAAATTAATTGAATAAAAATGAATGAAAGTAATTTAGTTAATTAATTAATTTCATTTAATTCATTAATTAATGCCATTTAATTGATTAGTAGAAGATAATTGACTAAGTAAACTTAACTTCAAATCATACGATTTTAATTTGCACAACTTTTTACAAAAGTTTTTTACAAAACCGTTACTTTCCGCTCACATATTCCTCCACTTAATTACTCCACCCCGGATTCTTGTACTTCGTACTCTCTAACATTTCTCTCTTTTTCTTAATTTATTCCTCTACTCCATCTCGTTCTCCCCCCCCCCCCCCCCCCCCCCCTCCTTTTTACTCATTTTTGCACACTTCCTCTATTTCCGTAAAATATTCACATATCCCTATTTGCTTTTTCCCACCCAACATATTGACAATTTCCTTCTTTATTACCACAACATCTATTCCTTCCATCCATGTAAACTTAACGTATTAATTTCATTCTAGACAAATTAATTGTTTTTTTTTATGTAGGAAATTAACTAAATAAACTTTATTTATTAATTAATTTTATTTTTGCCAAATTAATCAATTTAAATTATTCAATTAATGAATTAAATTAATAAATTATATTTTTATTAAGTTAAAAGCTTAATAAAATTAAAACTTCGTAGTTGAATTTTCATTGGACATATCCAAAGAGAAATCAGCTCTTCAACGTTCATCAATAAAGCGTGTACACCTCAATTTTTACTTTGTTTGATACTCCGTGAGAGAAAGAGTATTTTTTGTTTTCCACGGCGAACCTCAATTATGATTCCTTGTGTCTAACGCTACTCAGATTTTCTGTTTCAGGACTTCGAAACGCAACGAACTTATAATAATCTTTATGCGCGCATGATTGAATCGATATTTAATGATTTTGCATATGATAAAAGAGAGAGAGAGAGAGAGAGAGAGAGAGAGAGAGAGAGAGAGAGAGAGAGAGAGAAAAGCGAGGAGGAGAATCGTAAAGAGACAGCGAGATGCCTAATGAATTGTGTTTCTTCTGCTGTTTAGCTACCGGCAAAATTTGGCTGTTGATTTCATCGTAGCGGAATTGGCCTTTCGAACAGCCGACAAGTTTTATGAATTTGTCACTGAGTTTGGGTTGATTTATGCCGATTCCGAGAGGCAGCAACTCGACTGCAAGGCGAGCAGTGGTTCCCTAGGTGGTTGGTAAACCGTGCCCCGGGCCGGGCAACAATATTATTTTCTTCTCTCTCGCGAGGACGCGGAGGGCTCGCTCGCTCACCCTTCTCGTTTCTCAACAACTTGTGTGCGCGTGCGTTGTATCCACACGCGCTCATTGTAAATATAACTGTACATAAAACGTGTACTGGTACAAGAGAAAAAGAGAGAGAGAGAGAAAGAGAAAGAGCAGGGTACGCACGTATACACGTATATACTGTGTATTGTATTGTATATACATTCGATTTACATGTAAACAAGTTCAAAAACTCATCGCATTGACAAAACTCGAGTCCTTCGATATTTCCACGGACGTAAAGACCCTCGATGGGAAACTCCGTTTTGCCGAAACACTCGCAACAACAGCAAGAACAAAAATTCCCTCAAATTTCCACGCCTCGTGTATTCGGTGAAAGCTCGCCCAATCAAGAGCTCGATCATCGCGAAAACACAAACAACAATTGTACATTATTAACCAGAAAACAAAGGGGTCTTCGAGAATTTTAAACAAATCCTCTTAATCGATTTGGTCCCAAGATGAATCTCCAATCAATGGATCATCGGCAACTAGACGTCGTTTCATAGCAATCGCTATCCATGTCGACAGAACAGTGACAAAAGTCCTCTCTGTTGTTCTCCTGGCCCTCGTGTGCTTTACGAAGCCGTCCTTCGTATCGTATTCCCTTCGTAGGGGGCAAATCGCACGATCCCCGCCTGTTTCTCGTATCAATCGCCAATCTTGTTACGAGATTCCAATCGCTCTCTCGTCCACAAGCCTGTCGAATTTCTTCATATTCTTCGGAAAAAGAAGTTCCGCCTCGATTCGTTTCTGCCTGTGGACTCGTATCTTCGTCCCGGTCGAAATGCCAACGAAGAAATATTTTCACACGCCCACACATGTCCCCACTGACACTAAACACACACACACACATAACACATACATGCTATATACGCAGCACGGATTAACGCGCCGAGACGTGAGAAGTGAACGAGGCAATGGCGAAAGAATAATCAACGTGTGGACCACGAGGGCAACGTAGCCGACAAATATCCGACACCGGACTCCCACGTCGACGAGTCAATAAACCCAAGCTGAAGAAATTATTCCGTTCTACCCGGATCGTGGCTCTCGCCGTCTACATCGGGATGAACTTCACAGTGTCCGACAAACCCATTCGCGAGGAAAATGTTTTTCAATTGACTTTATCAACGTTGTAAATCGCAAAGTGTTGTCAGTTAATATTTGGATAACGTGTACGAAAAAAGAAAATTGAAGAAAGTGTACCAGCGCCACTTCCGGCCGAACGGTGAGGACTCAACGGAGCGGCGAAGAAGACGGGCGTCATTTCCGGGAGGGGGGGGGAGGCCACGAAGAAACGAGACTGTCCACGAGGCGGGAAACATCCATCATCGACGAATCATCGGTCATTGTATTTTTTATCTTCGAATAGAATCATCCTGTTGCGCAATAAATTATTAACATTTCTTTTTTTACACATACATTTAGTGCGAAAATCTTTGTTCATCATTCAAGGATTCCCTCCCGTCCAAACGACCAAGCGTTTCTTACAATTTTTTTTTATGCTAGCTATCGGTATAAAGCACGAAGACACGATAGCGCGTTTCGTAATCCAATAACGCCATCTATTGGCTTGTAACGGAACTCGACAAAACATCGCTACAGTTTATTTTATAGATGTATTTTTAATTTTATTTTTAAGATGCATAAAAATTAATTACTTTAAGAATTGAATTTCAACGTCAAACTGAATACAACGCTAATGAAACAATTCTGAAAACATGATTTTAACAACATAAACCTATGTTTACTTGACAAATTCCTGTGGAAGATGTGTCCCATACCTCTTTTGAACATTCTTGCCGATGGTGGAATTTTTTTTTCTGGTATTTTCTGAAAAATAAATAATCAGAAATTTCTTGTAAAAAAAAGTAATAGCTAAAGTGGATCATAGGGACCAAATTTTCAATTTCTTTTGTAGAAATGACAGCTGTTTGGTAAAAGAAAACTAATTTTTACCCAAATTTTCTTATAAAAATAAATGTGGCATCCAATCAAAGAAATCCTAGACTACATCCTAGCTAACATTATGAAGAATATGTCGTATAAATTTCATCAAAATTGTTTATAATCGATACATAATATTGGGGCATTAAGGCCTTGTATACGCGAATGCATAAATTTTCGGCGGTACATTTACAGAAGCCGTGAAAAAAAATGTGGCGTGTATATTGCTAATTCTTTTTAATACAATATTCAATCTCTTTACTGCCTAACAAAAAAAAAACAATTACAGAAATATTGAAAAATGATGGAAAATTGGTAGGTAAGTAAATGGTTTTTCTTGACGCACGTGTTGATTTTAACAGTCCTCGGCGTCGAACTAAATGTCCGAAAAAATAAATTCAAATCGAATTCCCTGTTTTTATCGCAAATAAATTCGGAAGATATATTGCCTAAAGGGCGTAAAGGAGCACTAGGAAAGGATTTTTTAAAAATCTAGCCCTAAAAAATAAAATGGGATGTAAACGTTTGCCTGGAAAATTGTAATCCTTGCGTATATCAACTTGAAACTCCGTATAAATGTTTTTCAAAATAAATAATAAAACGCATGATTTAAGATAAAAAACAACCCCTAATATGGGGTGCAAGTGGTAATGAAGTTTCTATGGACCAAATGGCACGCGAGCAAAAGCTGGTCTATATTTTCCGTTTCTTCTTCTCCCAACAAGCATGCTACCACGATAACCTCTTCATCCTTTGCCATTTTAGCTCGTACACACTATTCATCCAGTCGCAACGAAAGTCCGAAAGTTAATGTTGAATATCCAATTGCAAACGGCCGTGGCGTCGCATAATAAATCCGTTTGATGCGTTCGATGCCGACCTGTGGACACTTAGCTTAAGGAGTTCCGATCATTAAGAAGAATCCAACTTTCGGGCCTGACATTTTTATATGATATTGACGAATACGTTATGCATCCTTTGGAAAAATTTGAGCTATTTTGACGGTTCAGTTTTTTTCTTAATAAAATTGTAAAGTCGAGCACTTTGTGCTAGTGAAGCACGTCGTCTTATGGAGACCGTCGACCGGAAGTGCGGTCATCACGGTTTTATTGCTCACGGAGATTACTTCATAGTCGTTAAGGATCTAATTTTTCAGTTTTTATTAGTAAATATGCAATAAATAAAATATATACCACAAATTTGGCACTTCTGAATCGACAAATACGAATATTCAACATAAATTAACATAAATCAGAACACCCGTGGGGTAACATAAATTTAGTCTCTTTGTTGACCCTGAAGAACTAGTCGTACCTCCTTAGCACGTGAAAACCCGCAAGGGTATAACGTTGAAACTCAACAAATATTCGTAATGGATGAGAATATTTATTACAGACTTTCTACCGATACAATATGAATATATAATAATAATAATAATATATATGTATATGTATATATTTATGTTATATATTAATAGCCGACGCAGATACACTAATTATTAAAATATCAATAAAATAGGAAAATTATAACAATGAGATGAAGTATAATTTTCGAGGACTTTTGTGCCATCCGATAATCGAGTATCAGTTTGTGAATGGCGCACGCTTTCTCTTCTACTTTATCTTTTCTCTTTTTTTTAATGTTATACCTTACACGGAAAGTGACACGAAGCTGTTGTACTGTGTTATGTTGCGCTTTAGGATGTCGGCACACGGACCCAAGACCCGCTCAAACCGTGCTCTGTCGAGTTTCACGCATTTTAAGGGCCCACGAGCGATTACAGTCGCCGCTCTTGGCCTGTCCAGCAGAAGAGCTATTTCGCCTGTAATTCGATCAAGCACAAACAAAAGAAGTAACCTTTAATAAATTTGTAGGAAATTTTCCCGTGGCAAGCAGTGAAAATATAGCCGTTTGCGTCGATACAGATTTTCCGTAGTTTCCCTGTGCCCTCGTGCCAATTAGTTCGATTTTGTTTTAGCATTGAAAATGCTTTTAAGGCGGGCAACCACTTTAGATGCTTCAAAATAAATAGAAAATCATAAGTCGTTAGCAAAATATCTTAAGAATACACCCTGAAGATTTCAAAACGATATTCGGATTCCTTCCAACGGTATGTATATAAATTATGAAGACTCTCCGTTCGACGCCCAAGCGCGCTCAGTTAGGTAGTTTGTTTGAGTTTTCATAACCCAAACAAACGCAAACTCGACCGTTTGGCGATTAGCTCGATCCAAAATACCTCCATTCTAGATACAAAATAATCGAAGTAGCGGCATATCTTGCTGCTATTTCATTCAATGAAGGAAATTCAGCCCTACTCATGGTTATGAATGAACTACAAATTGTAGTTGGCAGGCAGAGCTACGGATATACCGAGCAAATGGATCAGATGCGCGTGGCTCGGCAAAATAGAAAAAGTTTATTAGAGACAAAATAAGCTCGTAAAGAGGAAACGCAAGCTTCAAATGAGTTGCATGAGGAAGAGGAAGGACTGCTGTATGGTGCTGGAATGGCTGATTAATCGGTAAGATACTTTATCATTTGATTAAACACATTTGACTTTGAGTTTTTCGTTTGTGAAACTTTAAACGTGTTTTTCTCGAAACAACATTTTTTCAGTTTGCGGGAATCATAACTCAAAAACTAATTGACAAATCATCTTCAAATTTGAAACACGTTCACATAATATAATTTATTAAAACATGAACCTAAAGTTAGAAAGATTAGATTGTTTAAAACATATTTATTATTGCAAAATGCCGGGAAAAAAAATGCTAAAAATCGATCATTTTTTTTCAAACACGTTCCAACATTTAATTCTTGATTTTTTTTTTTTTTAATTTCGGTTCATGTTCTATAAAAACATCTCAAGAATGTATAAAAATTTGTTGGACTATTTCAGATGCGAATTGCGAGCTGTACAATTCCCGCAAATCGACAACGATGATGAGAACACGTCAAGGGACACAGCGGATTACACCTTAATTAATGCATGATATAACTTGAAAAAATGACCAGATTTGTATGAAAATATGAATAAATTATTGTCAGAGTTGCGGAAATTTTCGTTTTTTTTTTCACAATAAAAAAATCCAAAAAATCCGCTAATTTTCGGTCTCCAAAGTGGTTGCCCGCCTTAAAAATGTATACAGGGGGTTTGCTTTAGCGAGATGTCAAATTTCACTACCGACTTTATCGACTCAAAACCACCATCCTTTTGCCGCTAAGGAATTCGAAATCTGCCTTACAGGTTGGGTGAAATGTGTGGAAGCAAACGGAGATTACTTTCCCGATTACAATGTACTTAGATTTTAAAGTAAATGAATGATTTTCATGAAAACAAAAAATGCCGACAACTTATTTGCACACCGAATACTACGTCAAGATACAAGTGTGGTGTGAAGGTACAAGCTCGCAAAGATCGTATGAAGAAACATTGACAAACTTCAATCGGAGAACTGCAAAAATATCCAAATTTCCGTCGAATTAGTAGTTATTTTTTTCTTGTTTTCTCACCAAAATAATCCGAAGGTCCAAGTCGTCCGACCTCCGAGGGTTCCTCGCCTTCGCTCCGTTGTTGCAAAACGACAGCAGTTCCCTCCACGATTATGTAGAAGTCTTCGCCCGGCTCGCCCTGCCGGACTATTGTCTCGCCGTCCTCGAACGCGACGGGCTCGAGTGCATCCGCGACGGTGAGTCGTTCCCATTTGTCCAGTGATTCTGAGCACGAAATGTCAATTTTCAGTATAGAAAGTACGCGGAGGACCGGAGCCATACTCGTTGCAGGATTTTCTTGCATTTGCACGGTGGGTGGGCCCGGCAATTAAAAGCGGGGGGAGGTGGGGGCGATCGAGGAATCAAACACAAATTTATTCGTGTATTACTTCGCAAATGGCTCTATTGTTCGAATTGCAAATGTGCCGCTTAGGTTTATCTTGTTACCAGTGGATTATTGGTTCGTAGAAACGAATTTGGTTGCTTAAGGAGTTTCGGGATAGTTTTTTGGCTGCGAAAGTGGGAATGAAAATACAATGAATTTTCGGCCGGATGCCAACCTCTTACGAATAAAATTCATGTAAAAATTATTATTGGGCAATTTTGAAATCATAATATTGTTGAAGAATATTTTTAAACCGGGAAATAATATTAATACTTATCATTTTTGCAATTAAATATAAATTTGTTGGAATTTTATTCAAGAGAAAATAATCGATAGACTTAGCAACATCGGCAGTCTGCCATTGGTATTAGTATGAAAACAATATGGGACGTGGAATCGTCGGACTATTCAAATAGAAATCTAAAACGGAGAGCTTGGGAAGAAATTGTGGAGATAATTTGTAATCCAGGAAATTCAAACTAGAAGAAAAAAAAGCCTAGGTAAGTGAATATAATTATTTCATCTGAGGGTACATTATTAACGGGGGAGATACATGTAGAAGAATTTAAAAAATCGATTATTTTTTCACGTAAAAGTTTAGTTAAACATCACAAGAATCGGCTCTGGAATAAATAGTACCTAAAGTTTCATAGCTGTGAAACGTTGGGTTCCTTTCCCAAAAAACAGTTAAAATTGGCTATTTTTTTGTCGTTTGCATGTATTTCGCGCCTTAAAACATAACAAATTGAAGAATTTTGTTTAGCTAAAAAGGTTGTCCCTCATTAACAATATAATCTACCTCTGTATCCTCATTAACAATATATCTACCATCTAGAATGCTACCTCTGTAAACTCGCACGCAAAACGCCTCATCTCGACGCAACAAAAATAACGCGGCACTCGAATCGCGCGTAAATTACCTCATCTCGGCATGGCCTGACGTGGATCTTTAAAAAAGTTTGCCGTATGATGTGTGATATGCAAAAAAAATAATAATTTCGTTGCGTTCCAACGATGCAAACTTCAATATCATAGATAGATGTATTTATTAGTTGCACTAGGACTAATCAGCGTCCTCTGGCACACAATCCTCATATTTCACACATCATACAAAAGAAAATAAAACAAATTAAGAAAAGACTCGATACAAAAACAAAAATAAGTGACTCTATATGATACGAGAAAACGATATAAAAATAATTAAAAAATAATCATAATCGCCGATGCACGAATTGAAAAAATTATACGCAATGTAATAAGATAAAATAACAAGCTTACATACATAAACTATGAAAAATAATAATGTAAAAGAATATAAATAATATAAATGATATAAATGAGGAGGAGCAAGCCACTAGAAACCCTGCGTTGCGTTGTCTAGAGAGTAGCCTTAGCAAGCATTTCCTTAAGAGTTTCATTGAAGTCCGGTTTCCTCAAAGCCATGATGGTTAGGGGATGTTCATTATAAAAATATGCCGCAGAGATGTGAAAGGTATGTCTCAAATATTCCATACGGAAATGCAGTATTCATAAAGCCTTCAAATTATTCCTTTAAACCATGCACTCTCTTTTTTCGTTTATTTTGAGAAGCGATCTAAGATACGCTGGCCTTCCTGTGCATAGGATCTCAGCAATCAGGCATATCATGAAGTATTTTCTTCTTGAGTCTAATCGCAATACAGTGCCTTCCTAGCCTACGTGTAAACCACAAGGCTCCCTATCTAGAGTAAAAATACGATGACAAGATAGAGAATATCTTACCAAGAATGGAGACTCTGGATAAGAATTCCTCGTACATTTTTCTTTTTCTTATGGTCGATCCCATGAGTATTCTGCGATATGAATCGCGATCGATACCCCACAGTTTAACGTCAGTTTTGGCCCGTACCGTAGCTGCCCTCGGTGTACCATATATGAGAGCCAATTCACCGAAACTGCCGCCCTCGCCGATCGTCGTAACGAGCTCGCCGTTTACGTATATCTCCACGTCACCCTGATCGATAACGTAAAAGTTGTCTCCCTCGTCGCCTGTAACATCAACGAACAATTCAGATCGATAAAGCGCGCCGGAACTTTTGCAGTGTAGAAGTTTTCGCGGTGCGCAAATTGAGAGGAGGGCAGAGGGAGGGAACAGGGAAAAAAGGAAATGTGGTAAACTTAATCTATCGGCGAAAAGTTCGGACACGCTTTGCATTTTCGATCCGGACGAAAAGTTACGAAACACGTTCAAAGAAAAGGCGCGATGGAACGTTCGTGTTAGTATTTTAAAGATAAAGAAATCAAGATTCATTTTTATTTCCTTGGTCCTTGCTTTTTTTTTATTCACTAAGAGATCTCGGGAACATGGTTGTTTTTTTTTGTTGCGATTTTGCTATCATAAACCATCCTGTAATTTTTTGGAAAATGGCAATACCTTCGTATTGCCATTCGTTCTCTTCTCAGAGGGACTCGAAAGGGAAAAGATTTATTTCCAAATTTGCATCAAAGAAAACTTCTCGCTGATTTTTTTTTCCTCAGTTATTCGGCTTTTCGTAAATTAGTGCAGATTTCCAAAAATGCACTGTAATTTGAGAACTGTGGGGATTGAGGCAATAATCTAGTTTGGAAATTTGAAAAATCGATTTTTTTGCATTTTCTTAAAGTATAGACTTAAGAATATGTCACCAAAAGGAAATTTCGGAAATCCCAATATTTATAAAGTTATAGCGATTTGAATAGGGCCCAATTGAGAGGCCGCACCGACGCGAATCGGACAATCAAAAGATTCTAAGGAAGCTAGAACTGCTCGCAGGGAAAAACTAGCATCAGAAAATCATCATTTCGAAGTCGAGAAAGGCACACTTTACAAGGCCGGAATGGCCGATTAATACAACGTAAGTACAGCATGCCATTATACCATTTAGATAGTTGTGATTATCTAAAATTGTACTCAAAACTTTAAGCGCGTTTTTCTCGAGACTACTCTTTTCAACCTGTTTGACATAAAATCTCGAGTTCTATTCAACCGATAGACTTGAAATTTCGGATGAACCTTCAGTATATATCTCTCTATCGTCCCTACCTCGGGCATTGCGAAATTATTATTATTACTAATTAAAAAGAATTTTAACGTTAAAAACGATAGGGTGAAAAATTAAGAAGTTTTCGGACAATTGATAAAGTGTTACCATTTGATTCAAATTTATACAGTAAATTCTTTCTCATATGCTGAAAGCACCTTCCAAATTTTAAATCGATCGTCTACACCGTTCCTATAACATTTACAATAAAAAAAGAACCCTTTTTAATATAAGGAGATATTTTAATTGTCTACGCTCATCGCTGAATGACAGTTTTACGTACGAAATAGTGTGAATAAATGTTTTAAATGGTATAAAAAAACTTTCACATCACTCAGTACATTATGACAAATTCGTCAAGAATTTACTGTATACATTTGAATCAAATAGTAGTCATTTCGTTAAGTGTCCCGAAACACCTTAACTTTTTTTTCAGACAGTCGCCATTAAAATGTGTTTTTATTTTTTTTTTCTTCTCTTTGTTACCTGTCATAATGATATTCCCTTGATCAAGAAAAATGTTTTTTTTTTCTGTTAAAGATGAATGGAAGCTTTGGAATCGTGTCAACCGCCTCAACCTTTTTTTCCACGGCCATATTTAGAGGCCCATAACTTTTTGAATGTTTATTTTTTTTGCACCAATTTTTTCTGTAAGTTTTTGAAACATCAATAGAAAGACTAAAAAATTAATGCTAAAAATATTTGTTTGTTTGTTTCTATCAAGCGCGAAATAAAAACGCCTGAAATTTAGGCCTCTAGACTAGAATACTGCCTTGAAAGAAACTGTCTAGGGGCAAAAAGTTTGCTAAAGAAAAAATTCAGAAATTCGAGTTAGGAAAGAAAAATGGAATTTTTTTTTCATGGATGATTCGGGTCAAGAAACGTTGAAGTGTACTTTTCCATACTTTTCGCAGATAGCGTGTAGGGGAAAAAAAGGATTGCACGGGGGTGTACATACGTACCCTGCCTGATGATGGGTTCATCGGGCAAAAAAATGACGGGAAACATGGCGTCGAATATGTCGGAACGTTCGTTCTCGTCGAGATGAGCGAAGAGAACGTTCTTAGCGATCGCTTTGCTCAACGCCGCCATTGTTTTGTAATCCTTCGGTACGACCTTCTTCACGTAACTCGTCGCATCCTCTTCGGATACCGGCTCCGCCGATATTCCGCCTCTTCGACGCACCTGTGGTCCTTGCTGACCTGCTGGTAAGTCCTCGATGTCCTCGGGACTCGTCGCCGTTTGTTGCTTCGCATCGTGAGCTTGTTCCTGAATAAAAAAAATAAGAAGAACGTTAACAACGCAATACGAAACTTTCAGTCGTTCTACAAATTCAAATTTTGTATCGAACAGTTTTGAAAGTGGATGAAATTTCGCTCAGTCCGTAACAAAGCCGGAGAACAATTATTTTTTAATAATAATTTAAATAAAACAATAAATAGTAATGTTAAAAAAAAATGTATTGCTGCTTTTGTTACCGAACGCGCTCAGTCGGCAGTAAAAAGTGTAATCAATTTGGGAAAATGATAATTGGAATAAAAGAACAAATAATATTGGGAGTACAAATAAGTCTCCGCCGTTTGACGAAAGATGGCCCCACCAGGAGATTATGGTTGAAATTGTCAGATGTAAAACGTCATATCGTAAGGTTGGACATCTGGCAAAACCATAACCTTGAAATATTAGCGATTTTGTATCAGCATCACATAACTTTTTTTCGTGCGAAAATGTCGAGTTTTCAGCCGAATAAGCGTCATTTGCGGGAACTTTTGATTTACTTCTTTAATTTGAAGAAATCTGCAGCTGAGGCGCATCGATTGCTTATAGAATCATATGGTGAGGCTGCTGAGAGAAGTTGTCGTGAGTGCCTTCAAAAGTTTAAGAACGGTGAGTTGAGACGTCGAAGACAATGAACGTAGCGGAAGGCCGAAAGTGTACGAAGACGCGGAATTGGAAGCATTATTGGAGGGAGATTCGTGCCAAACGCAAGAAAAACTTGCACTTACAGTAGGAGTGACCCAACAAGCAATTTCACATCGTTTAAAATCGTTGGAAATGATTCAAAAGCAAGGAAATTGGGTTCCATATGAACTGAAGCCGAGAAACGTTGAACGCCGATTTTGCGCATGTGAAATGCTGCTTGCCAGGCATAAGCGCAGAGAGAATTAAATGTTAAAAATTACCGTGCAGTAACGATAACCAGATGACAACCCTGAAACTTCGCTTATTATTACTCAGTAAAACACAGATTTTCACGAAAATAAAATAAAATTTCTTCTTCAGATAGAAAATTTTACCAGATTTTCTAGTAAATTTTCATGTGTAACAAAATACGCAAAACTTAAATTTAAAAAATATATAATATCAGCGAAATTTTACTGTGCATTTTATTAATTTATGCCTTTCAAAAATGTCTACAAAAAAGTATCGTCTTTATAACAGTTATTTTAAGATTTATTATAAAATTTAATGAGTGTTATAGGAAAATGTATTGTGCTCTCAGTGAAAATTATCGTGCGCGCTACCCTTCTTGTATAGTAAAATTTTAGCTACGTATTTGAAATTTTCTGTAACGTGAGTTAAAAAAAACTTGTCGCATACGAATTATAATGCTTTTCTCACTTGTCACCACATTGAAATATATCACGGTAATTTTTACCGTGAAATTCACGACAAAAATTACTTTTTAATTCTCTCCGTGAAAGGGTGTTTTTTTGCATCGTATAGTCACTGGTGATGTAAAATGGATCCACTACGATAACCCAAAGAAGAGGAAATCATGGGGACCACCTGGACATGCTTCAACATCGACAGCCAAGCCGAATATTCATGGAAAAAAACTCATGTTGTGTATTTGTTGGGATCAGCTTGGTGTCGTGTATTATGAGTTGCTCAAACCGAACTAAACCATTACTGGGGCTCTCTACCGAACAAAATTGATGAGATTGAGCCGAGCACTCAAGGAAAAACGCGCCCACTACTACTCCAGACACGACAAAAAATTATTCTCCTGCATGATAATGCTCGTCCACATGTTGCGGCGCCGGTCAAAACCTACTTGGAAACACTCAATTGCGAAGTTTTACCCCATCCGCCGTATTCACCAGACATTGCTCCCTCTGACTATCATTTATTTCGATCGATGACGCACGGCCTCAAATGAAGATACCAAAAATTGGGTCGATTTGTGGATAGTCTCAAAAGATGAAGCGCTCTTCCGACGCGGTATCCATATGCTGCCAGAAAGATGGCAAAAAGTAGTGGCTAGCGATGGACAATACTTTGAATAAAACATAAAGTACCGTTCTTACACAATAACCGCACAATTTTTGATAAAAAAAAAAAACAGCAGAGACTTATTTGTACTCCCAATAATATAAAAAATCATTGATTGCGAGTTTTGTTAACCGAGCAAGTGCAACACTCGCTCAGTCGATAACAAGACCTACAATTAATTATTTTCAAAGGGATTTTTAGTTTTGCATAAAGAGTCAAGTTGTCTAAAGCCTGCGGCTTTCGAATGCACACTCCAAAATCTTTTTCATCCTCAAAAATTGATCCGCTCCTAAAAATAATTGTATCCAAAATTCAGAATACCACTAAAGCATAAATGAATGTCGCAACGACGTTAATTTTTTGCACCAAGTGCGAAATATAACAACTTTCCTTTCGGGACCCTCGACAAGCTCGTAATAACTGAAACTCTTGAGCAATCTGATTAGCACAAGTTTTTTTTTTCTTCTTCTATCTATTTTCGTCCGTAAAGTACGTTGCGAGACAACTTCCGGTGGCCACGCAAACCCGAGTGAACCGAGAATCTCTCAACTTAATGGAGTTTATTAATTCAATTGCGCGAATGTAGATAGGGAAAGTTCACGAAATATTCACTACGAAAATCAGCAATAATAATAATAGCAATAGCAGCTGCAGTAGTAATAATTATCAAAGTAATAATAATTATTATATCAATAATAGTTGTATAGGAAGAATACTTGTATGAATATCCTCAAAGCAAATATTATCAATAACAATAATAGCAATAAAAATAATCATTCTTATAACAATAATCCCTAATTGAATAAATTAATTAATAAAAAATGAATGTTATTATTATATTAATAATAACATTGTCATTATCGGCCATGGGGAAGTATTATGTAATTACGTGGGAACGAGTCGATTGAACAATGGTCTTGAAGTTTGCATCGTTGGAATGCAACGAAAATTCTTTTTTCGTATTTTTATTTCCTCGTTTAAATTATTTTACAAATGATTTTCTTGCAGTAAAAAATTATAGATCTCTAAGGAAGCGATTTAAAAAATGATTGATGGATTTTCGTAACGAAGATTAGCCACGAGAAATTCGAGCATTTAAAAAATAATCATTTTCGTTGCATTCCAACGATGCAAACTTCAGTTTCATATTGAACAAACGTTTCCAAAATCGCACTTCTGCTATTTGCCCAAACAAAATAAACACGGTGGCGGAGCAGCGCTTCGCGATTTTTTTTTTCAACCATTTAAAAAAGCACGACCGCCCAGTGTGGTGTGTGTAAAATCCATCTGTTTTGTTTCAAGAGTACTTCACCGTCGACTTCTCTCCCAAAGAATTTTTGTTTTACCCTCGTAAAAGTTTCGCTTCATCGTTTAGAAATATATATTGGGAGTACAAATTAATTCGGCGCGTTTTCAAGAGATGGCTCTGGCTGTTATGAATGTTTCATAGTGACAGCTGATTTCGGTGGTTTCAGAGAGGTTAGACATCTGTCAATAACATTCAGTTTATATCGCTTTGAGTTCCATTAAAAACCTTGTTTTTTACTGTGTTGAATATGTAAAATTTTGTGTTAACTAAGCAGCATTTGCGGGAAGTTTTACTTTTCTGTTTTAATTGGAAGAAAAGTGCAGCTGAAGCGCATCGAATGCTTGTTGAAGTTTACGGTGATGATGCTCCAACTGATAAATCATGTAGGGAATGGTTTCGACGCTTTAAGAACGGTGATTTCAGCGTTGAAGACAAGTCTCACCCTGGACAGCCGAACGAGCCAATGAGCTGCTACAACCTGGCGATTCGATTACGGGCGATCGGTATAGACTACAATTGATTCATTTGAGCCGTGCATTACGAGAAAAACGACCGGAATACGAGCAAAGACATGACAAAGTTATTCTTCTGCGTGACAACGCTCGGCCTCATGTCGCAAAAGTCGTAAAAAAATATTTGGAAACGCTCAAATGGGATATTTTACCGCACCCGCCGTATTCTCTGGACATTGCTCCTTCTGATTACTGGTTGTTCCGACGGATGCAGCAGGATTTAGCAGGTCACCGGTTCACTTCTTTCGCAGAAATCGAAAATTGGCTCAAAACTTGGATCGCCTCAAAAGACGAGACTTTTTTTCGAGATGGAATTCGAAAATTGCCTGAGAGGTGGAAAAAGTAGTAGCCAGCGATGGACAATACTTTGATAAATCTATTCATACCTTTTATTTTGAAATAAATGGATTTTTTACCACAAAAAAATGGACCGAATTAATTTGTACCCCCAATATAATTTTATTTTTTTACGAAATTGCATTCAATTTCAAGGTGCGCGTGCGGAGAACAAGAAGGAAAAGAGAAAAAGCCGAGGGAGCGACGCGTCGTTCGAACGATCTAAATGTCGAATACCCCAAATTTATCGACCCTAAAAGCTTCGGAGAGAAAAAGAATCGATTCTTACGTGTCTAATGAATGTATAGGGATAAATTGCCAACGTCTGAGTATATAAGTCAGGGGCGGATTTGAGACTGTGACCATCCGGTGGCTTGCGGCGATTGCCACCCCCGCTATCGGGTAAAAAAAAAACAATCAAAAGACCGTATTAGACCGGAAATAAACGATTCTCTTATTGACAGTACAGAATGACGCGTACACGTGCTCGAGTCGTAATTGCATATTATTTTTTCACGCAAATAAAAAATAAAATAAGTTGTTTTATTTGATTTAAAAAAAAAACATTTCTTTCTTATTAAAAAAAAACATTCCTTTATTTTTTGGATTTTGTTTTATTAAAAAGAAACTTTTCTTCATTTCTTCTTTCACTTTCTATTTATTTATTTTTATCAGAGGCGTACTCTCCCATGGTATAAAAAATTGCGACACCATGAGCCAAGAACTTCTAAACCGGAAGCACCTTCGTAAACGTCGCGACCACGACACTGACGATCAGCAAAACCATTCATCTTGACTTCAGATGAAATTTGCAACTTTGAAATGCAACGAAAATTTTCTTCCTTATTTTTAATTCCCTTATTTTTTTTATTCTACACTTTTTTGTTGTTTGGGTTCTATATTGAAATTATAGATCTCCAAATGAGCGGGAAAAAAATGGTTGGCGCGATCTCGTATCTGTGATTTGGCACAGAAAATTTGAGCAATTGAGAAATCATCATTTGCCTCGCATCACAACGACGCGAGCTTCGATTTCATTGACTTCGACATTTCTTCATGCGCCACTTGCAGAGGGCGCTGGCAAAGTCGACATAACCTCCCAAATTTTCCAACAGAATTTTCTTATATACAGTCAACGTTTCGTTTAGAAAAACAAAGCATTAAGCTCGCGAAAATTCACCGTCTTTCACCTTAAATATTATTTATCTCTGAGAAATGTCTGTTTGAAACTTGCAACTGTGCCTCTCGCACTCATATGTCACGTGGTATAGTATACTTCGTCTTGATGCGCATCAAAAACAAAACCGGCAAAGCAATGATGGCAGACCTCGCGAAGTTGGCGCTCCTGACGAGCGCCCGCGCATCGACCTGGAGGGAAATCCGCCCCTGGGTATAATTCAAATTTCTACGGAGTGGTGAAAATAAAATCACGACACGTCACACAGCGAGATCACGTAAGAACGTATGTATATATGATAGCTCGACAGTCCAAGATGCTTCTGAGAATTCACATCCGATCACCTCGGACGATTATTATAAATTATATTATTATAAATATTGTAACAATTATCATCAATATTGTTAGAAATATTGCAACAATTATTATAAACATTTATATAAATATTATAAATATTATAATTATTATAATTAATATTATTATAAATATTATAAGAATTATTTTGAATATTGTTAAAAATATTGCAACAATTATTATAAATATGTATATAAATATTATAATTTTTTTTTAATAATAATATAATAGACTTATTGCCCGGGCACACACTTCCTCAGTTTGCACTCGGAAACATTCACCTACCCCCGGGGGTTAGGCTCGATCTTAATCTAGCCTAATCTCATAATAATTATTATGAATATTATTATAAAAAGTATAACAATTATTATGAATATTGTTATAAATATAATAATATTATTATAAATTTTATAAAATATTATAGTAAATTTTACAAAACATTATAGTAAAATTTATAACAATTATTATAAATAATATTATAAATATTATAATATTATTATAAATTTTATAAAATATTACAGTAAAATTTATAACCATTATTGGAAAATAATGTTATTAATATTTATGTAAATATTATAATTATTATGAATATTATTATAAACATTATAATACTGTTATAAATTTTATAAAATATAATAAAATTTATGAAATATTATAATAAAATTTATAAAATTTATAACAATTATTATGCATAGTGTTATAAATATTTATGCAAATATTATAATTATTATGAATATTTATATAAATATAAATATTATAAATATTCTAAAAATTATTATAAATATTATATCAATTATTATAAATTATATTATTACACATATTATTGTATTATAAATTATATTATAAAGCACGAATAGCTAAATAAAATCTATATATGTGAATAATGCATCAATTTTTCCGAAAAAAAAAGAAACCGGATTTTTTACCAAAAATATCAGCATAAATTATTTCGATGGCGCATCATCTCACATATATTGTTCCCACTATCTTCGAAAAATGAATACACTACCTCCTCCATGTCGTGTGTCGAAGACTTTCTTCTCTCTCTCTCTGTCTCTCTCTCTCTCTCTCTCTCTCTTTCCCCACACGGCGAATCACTCAGCACAACAGTTCTTCGCGATTTCACCGCTTTTGTTTAATCCATCAACAGTAAAACACGCGGGATCTTTCTTCCGCGCACGTATCTTCGCACTTGAGCGACACGCGTGAAGTGCGCGCACGGAATGACGGTTCAATCAGAGTAAAAAAAAAGAAAATGATGAAAAGGGTGAACAAGAAGTCGAAGAAGAAGTGAAAGAAAAAACAAAGAGGAGCACCTTCCCGGTGCTCGCGCGGCAGTGGCTACGACCCGTAATTTTATTAGACCGCGTAAAATCCGATTATCGAGATGAGCCGCGGTGGCGTTTCACCGTTGCGGCGGCCGATGTAACGGAGGATATAATACCACCTTGTACTGTTTTTTTCCCCTACCAGCGCGGCCGGCTCTTCTCGGCGCACCACTTCTTCCGTCACTTCTCGCTCGAGGCTCGTGCGTGCATGCAGCCCGCTTCGCGATCTCACGCGCAAGGGAGGGCGAGAAATGAAGAGGGAAAAAAAAACGTATATGTAACTAGGCTGACGGGTAGTCAAGGGAGAGACTATCGCGAGTGTGTTATTCCGTGAGGATATGCTTCTTCCACAATTTCGTTGGTAAATCTCGCGAAAAATGAAAAAAAACTTTGCTCTCCCATCCTTCGCTCTTTCCGAGCTCTATTCGTGTCTTTCTCTTTCTCTCTCTCTCTCTCTCTCTCTCTCTCTCTCTCTCTCTCTCTCTCTCTCTCTCTCTCTCTCTCTCTTGGGCGCACTCGTGGGTTGCGCTTCCCCATTGGCCAAGGTGTCACTCGTTATATTTCGAGCATATTCTAAGTTTAGATGCCTCAACACGCGAGAGCACTCCACGACGACGATGACGACGCTACACTCGTGCCTATGTGTTATCATTATTATTATTATTGTACAAGAGCTCTTAAGCTTCCGATGCCCCCGCGCGCGAGGAGAACGAATTCCTTACTGCGCCCCCCTTCGAGAGATTTCACCATTCGCGTGTGTGCACGAGATAACCTTTTTCGACTTGCCCCTTCCCTGAAGGGCTTTTTCCGGCTATAAAAGCCGAAGCTTCTTGACGCATTTTTTTTCTCGACCCCACGGCCGCCGGATAATTCTTCCCTCTATTTTCCCACGGTAAGCGATGGGTGAAGGGACACGGAAGCGAAGTCGCAGCGTGCGCGCTATATTCGCCCAACGCCACTAGCGGCCGAAGCACGAAACTTCACGGAGAAACTAATCAGAGCCGTTTCCTCAATCGTTTCGCTCAATCTTCGGATTTGCCGGGGATGCCGGGGTGTGTCCAATGCGGGGAAATCAAGTCTTGAGCCTTCGAACAATAGTAATAGGGGGTTGAAGAAAAAATGCCTAGGCATTTGAAGCAATTCGGGGCTTTTCTTTATCGATATTTCTTTCTGGTGGCAAAGGTCGGATCGTTGGAACGCAACGAAAGTTTGCTTTTGATTTTTACGTTTCTTTAAGGTATTACTGGATGGAACCGTCGGGCAAAAAAGTTAGTCCAACATCGGCGAATCGTGGATTTACAAGTCCAGATCGTCTCGTACTATGTTTAGCACTACAAACAGCTAATTTAATAATAAATTAACATTTAGAAACGTTCATTTGCCACTTTGACTTCCATAATTGAAGTCAAATTCGACGATATTGGCGTGTGCTTGACCGAGGTTTTGTCAGTGACTGTACATCTGTTTCAACTGTCCAACCAAAAAAACTTCTCAATTTTTTAATTTAATTAATACGTCCACATCATCTTAATATTATCAATAATTGAGTTCTTAAAAAAAATGTTCGATTTTTTTTAGAACTGATCTTTTGTGATATTAAAACCGAATGTCAAAAGGCTTTTTCTTTAAAATAATTCTAAAGATAATTATTGTTTTCATATCACGATAATTCAAATTGTAGATGTTGGCCTGAAATGTCACGCTGTCGGTGCTAGCGCTTGTGACGTCACCGCTCGAACGCGACCGAATAGGCTCTGTATACGGCTTACACTCGAGTATATATTGGGAGTACAAATTAATTCGGTCCGTTTTTTTGTGGTAAAAAATCCATTTTTTCAAAATAAAAGGTATGAATAGATTAATCAAAGTATTGTCCATCGCTGGCTACTCCTTTTTCCCACCTCTCAGGCAATTTTCGAATTCCATCTCGAAAAAAAGTCTCGTCTTTTGAGGTGATCCAAGTTTTGAGCCAATTTTCGATTTCTGCGAAAGAAGTGAACCGGTGACCTGCTAAATCCTGCTGCATCCGTCGGAACAACCAGTAATCAGAAGGAGCAATGTCCGTATAATACGGCGGGTGCGGTAAAATATCCCATTTGAGCGTTTCCAAATATTTTTTTACGACTTTTGCGACATGAGGCCGAGCGTTGTCATGCAGAAGAATAACTTTGTCATGTCTTTGCTCGTATTCCGGCCGTTTTTCTCGTAATGCACGGCTCAAACGAATCAATTGTAGTCTATACCGATCGCCCGTAATGGAATCGCCAGGTTGTAGCAGCTCATTGAAATTAAACTATATTTCGACTTTAAACTATATTTTAAAAACATAGTTTAATATAAAATTAAACTGTATTTCGACTTTTTCAGAATGCTCGAGATTTTTAGATGTAAAATGATACAAAATTTTACTTTTGTATTGGGAGTACAAATTAATTCGGTCCGTTTTCAAGAGATGGCTCTGCCTGTTATGAATGTTTCATAGTGACAGCTGATTTCGGTGGTTTCAGAGAGGTTAGACATCCGTCAATAACATTCAGTTTATATCGCTTTGAGTTCCATTAAAAACCTTGTTTTTTACTGTGTTGAATATGTCAAATTTTGTGTTAACTAAGCAGCATTTGCGGGAAGTTTTACTTTTCTGCTTTAATTGGAAGAAAAGTGCAGCTGAAGTGCATCGAATGCTTGTTGAAGTTTATGGTGATGATGCTCCAACTGATAAATCATGTAGGGAATGGTTTCGACGCTTTAAGAACGGTGATTTCAGCGTTGAAGACAAGCCTCGCCCTGGACAGCCGAATGAGCCAATGAGCTGCTACAACCTGGCGATTTCATTAGGAGCGATCGGTATAGACTACAATTGATTCGTTTGAGCCGTGCATTACGAGAAAAACGGCCGGAATACGAGCAAAGACGTGACAAAGTTATTCTTCTGCATGACAACGCTCGGCCTCATGTCGCAAAAGTCGTAAAAAAATATTTGGAAACGCTCAAATGGGATATTTTACCGCATCCGCCGTATTCTCCGGACATTGCTCCTTCTGATTACTGGTTGTTCCGACGGATGCAGCAGGATTTAGCAGGTCACCAGTTCACTTCTTTCGCAGAATTCGAAAATTGGCTCAAAACTTGGATCGTTTCAAAAGACGAGACTTTTTTTCGAGATGGAATTCGAAAATTGCCTGAGAGGTGGGAAAAAGTAGTAGCCAGCGATGGACAATACTTTGATTAATCTATTCATACCTTTTATTTTGAAATAAATGGATTTTTTACCACAAAAAAACGGACCGAATTAATTTGTACTCCCAATAATATACTTAAACATATGCTCAATAACTACCCCAAGTATTATTTCTCTATCACCTTTCCTTCCGCCAAAAAAAAAATTGTCAAAAAAACTTTCTCGCAACCTCTCCAAAATTCTTAACATCTACGCCGAAAATGTTATTGTAAAAATTTTCCACTTTTAAATTTAACGTTTCGCGGACCACCGCTTGTGTACTAATGCACTAGAAATTCGCTACGTTTTGGTAGCCTTAGATTTTTTTTTCAAGTGGAGGTATCAATCTGATTTCAAGTCTCACCTCCACACTTTTTTAAAGGCCAACCTACAGTGTCGATATTCGTCAATCCACTGGGTATATACATATATACCCGTATTTTCGTGAAAGTTCGTATACCTGGGTGTGGCCGCATTTTTCAACGGGACCACAAGGACCTGTTCGCCAATCCCCGATCCATCGAATGGAGAACAATAACCCGAGCGATTTGCAGAAACAAATCGTGACAATTACACGAGTGTTGTGCAAAAATAAATGTACTGTTGCGCGATCGACGAATAAAATTTCTATTCCTTTCAACTGACTATCATTACAGAGCAATAATATTATCATATAATAACAATTATAATTGCGCTAATAACTGTTAGAGCGAACGATTAATTTCAACTATTCACGTAACACAAGAAAAAGAAACGTCACGAGCGCACATAAACATCAAGGTCATTGAACTGGAGTTGAAAATCAGAACGCTTGGAAAAAATTACCGATCTGTAAACATCTGTTAGAAAGACTACTTTGTCGTTAAGAGAAAAAAAAAACCCCCGGCAAATATGCGTATCATTGGCGTAGCCAGCATTTTTTTTCTGGGAGGGGCCTAGGAGAGGCCTGACAAAATTGTCTTGATCACAATCAGCTTTTAGCATTAAAAATGCTTTTAAAGATGTATACAGGGGGTCTTATTTAGCGAGATGTCACACGAAACTAACGCTACCCCCACTCCACTGTCGCTGTGTTGTAGGGGGGAGCTGCGACATGCGAAATGCCTGTTATTTGTTGAAAAATGCTGCTTTGGGTCGTATTGTCGACCCAATGTGCCAAATTTGTGGTAAATATTTTATTTATTGCATATTTACTAATAAAAACTGAAAAATTAGATTCTCAACGATTCTGGGGTAGTCTCCGTCATATTCACAATGACAGTTTCACCATAAAAACGGACTAAAAAAAAAACGTTGCACCAAATCGATCGGAATCTCATTTAAATAGCCCCGAATTACCTCAGCGAAATTGATATTATAGGTAAAATTTTGCGTTTTGTGGGGACTCGTCTTCATGACAACTTCCAAGTAGAGCTCGGTTATGCTCGCCAAACGAATCATCTGTTACGCCCGACGTTGGCAAGTCTATGGGTGCTATTTCGTCATTATGATGATATTCAACTGGAAGTTGAAACCGTTTTTATAATGTAGTGCTTGAACATTACACGGTAAAGTCTGAATTTTCGATTTTTTACAATATCTATTATGTCTAATTTATCAAATTTCAATTTTCCAATGACCTTAGTTGGATACGTGAGCAGCAAAACCGTGATCACCGCACTTCCGGTCGACCGTCTCCATAAGACGACGTGCTTCACTAGCTCAAAGTGCTCGAATTTGCAATTTTATTACGAAAAAACTGAACGGTCAATATAGATCAAATTTTTCCAAAGGGTGCATAACGTATTCGTCAATATCATATAAAAATTTCAGGCCCGAATGTTGGATTCGTCTTCATGATTGTACCTTCTTAAGGGCTTATGTGGGTTTGAACATTTCAAAAAATCATTTTTTTTTATTATCTTATCTAATAGTACAATATGTCTAGAATATTCTCCCAAAGTTTTAAATGAGACTGAAGTTTGCATCGTTGGAACGCAACGAAAGTGATTATTTTTCAATTGCTCGAATTTCTCGTGGCTGATATTCGTCACGAAAATGCATCAATCATCTTTTAAATCGTTTATTTAGAGATCTATAATTTTTATCTGCAAGAAAATCATTTGTAAAATACTTTAAACGAGGAAATAAAAATATGAAAAAATAATTTTCGTTGCGTTCCAACGATGCAAACTTCAAGACCATAGTTTTAAGTCAATCGGAGTAAAAGTTTAGGAGAGAGAGCCTTTGGAAATTCCCCCCATTGAGAAAAACCGGCCGAGAGCGACGCAGGTATATGCATTTTTCTCAAAACACTATTTTTTAAGTCGGTGTACACGATTTCTCAAAAACTAATGCACCGATCTTATTGAAATTTTGCACACTTCTTCAAAATAGCATTGACTAGTGATTGAACGAACATTTTTTTTCGATTACAACTAATTTTACAAGGCTATACGTAGTGTAAATTGTATATCAAAAATTGAACTATTTTACATACAACTCTGCCAAATATTCAAATTCCAATTTTTTTTTACATCCTTCGTTCAATAACGAGCTATACTTATCTATGAACAGAAAAAAAATTGGTTTTTTTATTTCAGACAAAGCTATCATGAGTTATCCTGACCACCACGAGGACACTTTTTTTTTCAGGGGTCTTTTTTGGCTGAATTTTCCAAATTTTTGGATGATTTTTTAAAAATATTGTTGAAATGTTGCTCTTTTATGTGCTTAACATTTTGAGTAAAATAATTTATATATTATATTTAAAAAAAAGAAGAGAAAATATGCTTTTTTTTCGCTTCGAAAACCAAACAAACTTAATGCACCATGAATCAATCTCTCGGTGATATAAATTTTTATCGAATCTGAATATTTCGATTTTAGTCTAGAAATTCCTCAACTGTGAACGCTCCGCAGTTTTCATCAGGCCTAACCTATAAATGTCCACACACACACACACACCCAACACAGCATACGTATATACATACGATGTACTTAGGTAAACATGCACGAGAAAGATTCCATCAATGAGCCATGTGTACCAATCTACGAGGTCACGTAGCGGAACAAGCCGCCTAATTAATCGCCACAGTTAATGGCTATTCCAGGTAACCGAAAGCATTAGCGCGATTAAAGACGCGCTTCGTTATTTGCTTAGTGAATTGTCTCCAAACGCACCGCCCACGCCTCGATCCGTAATTTCGCATCGAAGAAAAGAAGAGCGGGCCGGGGGGAGGGGGGGGGGGGGTGATGTTCTCGACGCGACACGCTTCCAATAGGATAATTACGCGTACGTGCACCGAGCGATCTACGAGCGACGACGAAAAGAAGAAAAATCGTCATCAGAAAGACCAATTTTGAAACAAAGATTTTTCAAAATCAAATTTTACACGAAAAAATCAATAGTTCGATTGTTTTTATTTCTTCATTTTCACTCGACGTTGGGTGGATTTTTTATTTTTCAAAGAAAAATGCGGTGAAGGGGGGGGGGAGGGGGTAATTGCGGGGAAGTTTGGCGACAAAAACAAACAAAAAATTCACGTGACAGGATAGAGCGTTAGACTTACCCGTTCGAGTTTTTGAAAATATTCGCGTAGAAACGATATTGGATTTTGTGGCCTGCCGACGCAGAGTTGCACGATGCAGTCCTTGAGTACTTGCTGAATATTGTGTCTCTGCACGTAATTTTCGCACTCTCGTAAACTCTGTTCCTCCTCGAGATTCGCCGCCATGTTTGTATCACCGAAATGACAACCGCGCGCACGGGCGACTTTTCTCTCGTCGCGTCCTTCGAGTCCGCCCCCGCTCTCTGACGCGTTATCGCTCGTTCGCACGATAACGCGTCAAAACGTTTGCCTCGAGGACGAAGAAAAAAAACAAAAGGGCCACTCGTTTTACGAGGAATGAAACTTTGCCGGATCACGATCTTTCACAAACACAAAATGTCCACGTTCGTCGCTTGGAAATGTGCGCGACGATGTCACCGCGATGATATTGTTAATTTTATGCATGAGAATCCCCGTGGAACGATCTTACGAGCGGGCGGCCAGTATTCATCCTCCCGATGACAGGCGCGCGAGAGCGCGAACGATATACGCTTAACTGTCAATTTTTGCAAGGCAACGGAGAAGAAAACTTTACCGATTCGTCGAATATAATTTTACATCAGAGGATTTACACTGTTGCGGTGATTTTTCAGCTTGATATAATTAATACGCTATACCGTGTTGCACTCTAGTGTCTATTAACGCAAGACGAAATGTGTGTTACTCTTACGATGCTCTCGCGATCGCCCGAAATCAATAAATAATACGATTTAACACGGATAGAGTCCGTAGCCTCGGGGCTCGCGCGACCTACTGCGTGGAAACGCGCGCTGCGACCGGCCGATGGCACCACCGAACAATTTCACGCGGTCGTTCTCAGAGCCATGGTCAATAATACATTATGATACGAGGACGAAAAAAAAACTTTTTATAACGAGCGCGAGTTTGCAGCACGAGGCTAGTGTTGCAATCACACGAGATTGGAAAACGTTTTTTTTTTCGACGAATGTTGTACGAAATTTTATTTTACGAGGTGTAAAAATGGGCCCTTTACGCACGCGAAGTGGACGTAAAAAGTTCATTGTCTTACCGAGTGGAATAAAGATATTTTTAAGAGTTTCGACACCAAAATCGAAACGCTTGCTGACGGTTGAAATTAATATCTCCGAGAGATTAGGATGCATCAAGGAGGGTGCTCAGGATTTTTGCGGGGCAGCCGGCAAGAGGAGACGCGTATGCTTAAGGCCTTATATACGCGATTTCGTCGATTTTCGAAGGTACTTTTCTAGACGCGGTTAAAAAGAAAATGATGCATATATTGACAACATTTTTTTTACAGATCATTTATGCACATGGTTAAGTATATGTAAAAAAAATCAGAAATATTAACAAATGGCGGAGATATAACATAATAAAGCAATGTATTTTGTTTGCGCGCGCGTTGATGGTGAGAGTTCTCGGCATCGATGTGGGTGTCTGAAAAAAAAAATAAATATATTTATAATTGCATAATGAATGTATCTTCAGTGTGAATGAACAATATTATTTTTTTTAAATTATTATAATAAAAATTCGAAACTTAAAATTTTTTTACTCAATTTTCTGTCGGTATTTCATTTTTTATATTTTTTTGTGTCATTAAAATTTTTGTTTCTGTGGTTCACACGATAGGTGATGATACTAAGAATATGTTGTAAAAATTTCAAAGCGATCTGAACCTTCGTTCAAGAGTTAGAACTTTCACAAGGTTCAAAAAAGTGAATCGTGGAAAAACGGCTTTGAAGTTGGCGGTCGGGCGTGCCGCGCGGTATCTAGTATAAATGCAATCTTACCTTATTTAATAGCATTTTTGGAATTTTTCAATTCTGTAAAGCTTAAAATATTCCTAACCGTTCAGGCTAATGGAATCAAAAATTAAAAAAAAAATTAAAAATTTTGAAATTTTTCGCGTATATAAGGCCTTAAACACGAATACCTGTAACAGCTGCCAACCCCGAATGATCAAATTTTCCATAAAATAAACAAATTTCAACTAATAAATATGTGGAATGAATATAATTGACTGTTTACAAATATTATTAATCGTTTTTTGTTTGTGAACATCGCGAATACGTTATTAACGAAGTTGAAATGCGGCAAACGCGTAATTTAGTTCTCAGTATTGGTAGCACTGAGCTCAGAACGAACATACGCAATCACAGTGCAAACAATCGCGACGCTATTGCCATCTCACAACTGGGATACAAACTTGTCCCCGTACCCCAATCTTTCAAGCTCGAAGCCAAGGAGGTTAGAGTAGAAGGAGTCCGAACTCTTATGGAGAGACTTGAAAAAAGTGGCTACAAAAACATGCACAAACAGGGATGGCGCCAATATCGCTACGACCTCGAGAAGTGAGCTGCGTGTGACAGAGACGGAACAAATGAATTATGAGAAGAAGCTGTTTGTGAGGCTGAAGCTCAGCTTACTTCTCGAGGTTTTAAAGATAGTGGCGCCATCCCTGTTTGTGCATGTTTTTGTAGCCACTTTGAAATGCACAGATCGGACTCCTACTCTAACCTCCTTGCTCGAAGCCTTGAAGCAAAAATCCACAAACAGTGTTCCTCCGCGGCACTCGATATTACTGTCACTCTCATCGGTACACGGCACCAACGCAATTCTCTTCTTTCACGAAAGTTTCAATAAATAAACGAAATAAACTAACCCCGCAAATACGAAGGTAACGCGACAAGTGTCTTCGCCAAGCTGGCGAATTTCAAACGTTGCCGAGTTTATTGCGCGTCCATGAGCGCAGAAGAAACGAAACTTCATTGTGTCGCTGAATAACAATTTCCACGGAAGCAAATCTCTGGTACTCCTGCGGTAGTAAGGAATTGAGCGAAGCCCCGGATGCGAAGCGAATAAGTTCGAAGTTTGTGTTCTGTTTAGATTTGTTCGCGTGAGACATGTCAATCGAAAGAATGTCGGGACAAGGCTACGCGCCTATACCGCAAAGCATGAGCAACACCGACACGGAAGAGGAGGATGTGCGTCTGGCAATTCCTATCGACAACTGCTGTCACGAGGATCCGGCAAAAATGCGTGTAAGAATTTAACCGCGTGGCAAATCTTTTCAATCTTCCTTTACGTCTTTGGCCGTCTTTACTACAGGAGTCGATCGGAGCTCAAGAAAACGGCTGGTGTCACGCCACCAAGGAGCTGAGAAGCTACGCCAAAGATCCTGCCGATTCTCAAGGTGGTTACAGGTACTGTGGCGACGACGTTCCCATCATGGTTGCCGAGGCCGAAGCTCACGATGACTTTTGGAAAAGACGCGAAATGTCGACGCTCAGACGCTGTTGCCTCGTACTATCGGTGCTGCTCTGCTGCGCCACCTCGCTCGTGTTTCTCTACGCGCTGCCTTGCGACGATACAGCCGTGTGTCCTCCTGTCGCCGATAATCAGCCTGTCATCACGTGGGACAAGACTCTGGAGGGCGTAGGTAACGTATCGCTTTGTTCTTCGCTGAGGGAGTTCAGCTTTCGACTTGCCGAGATCGATCGCGAGCCGAGAAAAAAAGTCACAGACACTCGGTACCTTGATTGGAGCGATTAGCAAGCAGTATGTTTGCTCGATTCAAAATTGATTGCACGACGTTCACAGGAATGTGTGTAAAGCTAGGAATTGTAACCGAGAAAATGGACGATCGGGCAGGTACAATTAGGTATTCTTCGATTCGTAGCGCTATGGATATTTATATTGGGGTCTGTGAATAATTTTGTAGCGAATTTATGACCAAAAAATACATGACCCCTGTGCCCCATCTCCTCTATTGACCCGACGTTGCCTCCAGCGACTTTTTATTTCCTTGAATGAAAAGAGACGAGGAGAAAGCATCTTGTCGATGTTGCTGAGGTGAAGGAAAAAACTATGGAGGCACTGTTCGGCATCACAGGAGACGAATGAAAAAAATTTTTTGTACAATGGAATTAAAGATTAGACAAGTGTATTAGGCTCTTTTTTTTGTCCCATACTTGAACAAAAATTTCACGAAAAATATAATAGAAAACTAGACCCGAAAAAAAATAATTTAGAAGTGTGCTCGAAACATTGAAGCTAAGTCACTAGAGAGTTATGTTAATAAAAAAAAATGATTGGTATTTTAAATATTTCGGATATAAATTAGAAAGATAAGGTGGTTTCATTTTTTTAGCCGGTCATTTTGCGTATATAAAAATGTAAAATACTCTCTTTATCCACGCCAGAGTTGCAGGGTCCAATATCGATCATTCACGGGTCTCCGTACAGTTTGATATTTCTACTGAGAGGACAGCGCTACGGTGTAAACGTAACGGCAGCCCCGGCAACGAGGGAAATACCACGTGAGGGTGGTGTCGTACTTTCGATGCAGGGAAACACCGGTACGCTGCTTTGGTGGGTACTGTTGGCGAAGAAATTTCCGCTCGACATTGACTGTACGAGCCTCGACACGGACGGCTCGAAGAGTCCGGATTGCATCGTAATCGGTAACGACCTTTTGGTCAGTATCGAGCCAACCGCGGGCACGATACACTGGACTTCCTCGTACTCGACGAATTCACGTCTACCGTTGATCATACCGGACGTTGATTCGGACGGCATCGACGATTTGTTGGGCGTCACGCGACACGGTTATCCGCGAGGCGGTATCGTTCTACTGTCCGGCAAGACGGGAAAATTGTTGGGCGAACACACGAACGAAGACTGCGAGTCGTACGAGCGAAACACCATCGATCTCGTTCGCCTCGATTCCAATGATGACGTCACGTACACTTGCGAGGCGAAGAAGTACCCGAGCCGTAAGTATTCAACATTTCGCGAGGGGAGCTTGGAGCCCAAAAAAGCAGGTCCATTTTCGATATTTTTTTTTTGTTATGAGAGTATTGGTACGGCGGGATCGGGATTTTACGCAAAATTGATGCATAATCTTGCCGAGTTCGAGTTTTTTTTTGTTTAATGAAAAATATTTATAAAAAATGAACTTATTATTTTTTAAACGAAGAACCGCCATTGCTGCGGGGACCCATCGGTCCTGTTTTTTTTTAATATAAAATCAAAACGTTCACGTTGATATAACATTGAAAACACGTTATTAATGAGCTCGTGTAAAAATAATAATAATCTGAAGATAGTAGTCTCGCCAAGGTGTTTTTCTATAGATTTTTTTTTTAATTTTGAGGACTCATTCAGGACACTCATAAGGGGTTACGTGGGTTTTGAAGCCAAAAAAGGCATATTTTCTCTATTTTTTTTTAAATATATAAACTATTTTATTCAAAGTGTTAAGCACATAAAAGAGCAACATTTCAACAATATTTTTAAAAAATTTCATCCAAAAAATTTAGGAAATTCAGCCGGACCTGGTTTCACGGAGATCCCTCAAAAAAAGTGTCCTCGTGATGGTCAGGATAACTCATGATAGTTTTATCTGAAATTAAAAAAACAATTTTTTTCGGTTAGTAGATAAGTATAGCTCGTGACTGAACGAAGGATTTTTGAAAAAATTCAAATTTGAATTTTTGGCAGAGTTGTATGTAAAATAGTTGAATTTTTGGTACAATTTACACTACGTATAGCCTTGTAAAATTAGTTGTAATCGAAAAAAAACCTTCGTTCAATCACTAGTCAATGCTATTTTGAAGAAGTGTGCAAAATTTCAATAAGATCGGTGCATTAGTTTTTGAGAAATCATTTCCACCGACTTAAAAAATAGTGTTTTGAAAAAAATGCCTATATCTGCGTCCCTCCCGGCCGGTCTTTCCCAACGGGGGGAATTCCCAAAGGCTCTCTCTCCTAGACTTTTACTCCGATTGACTTAAAACTTTGGGAGAACTTTCTAGACATATTGTACTATTAGATAGTAAAATTTAAAAAAAATGGATTTTTTGAAATGTTCAAACCCACGTAACCCCTTAAATGATTACCTGCAAAATTTCAAAGGAATTCACCATTCCGTTTTCGAGATATTGGCAATCAAAGATTTCACGATTTTACACGTGTGCTTATGGGGAGCAGTGGAAAATTTTACATTTCACGCAATAACTTGGAAACTTTTTTACAGATTTTTTTTTTAATTCTCAATTACAGAGGAACATATGACGATGTGGGTAAAAAAAACATCATGAATTTCGACCGTCTAGTTTCATAGATATAGCGATTTAAATTAAGCAATGTCTAGCGACGCTAGCGCCACGAAGCGACTGGAGCAGACTAGAACTAGATTACAGTACTGTGTGCATATCCGTATACGCAGAGTGTCTACGTGGTAAGTAGCCGGAATGGATAGTCTGATACAAAAGTGAGAGTTAGGTAAACATTATATTATGCGTTTTCATCATTACTTGGTAAGTTATTACGTCCCGATAAGATGTACAACCTACATTATAAGGATATTTCGCAATATTTCGAAGCTTTCATCGATTAAGCGGAGAATAAACTTTTCAACGTGACTATCGCGAGACTACTATCTTAAATGCAGAAGCCGAAATTTATTACAGTAATCGTGTCTTTTTCGAACGCAATATTGGCGCAGTTGCCGCCCTGCTCGAAAACAATAAAATTCCTCCTCTGATTCCTCCTGGGGATAAGCTGTGCTGAAACTCCTCAAGCAAAAAAATGGAAACTTTGCATAGTTAGAATGTAACAAAATCATATTTTTTAAAATCATTAACTTGTTACCATCCAATTTTTTCGCAGTTTTAGGCTATGAGAATAATTCATAAGTATTTAAGGTAGTCGTCTCGCTACAGTCACGTTGAAGAGTTGAGTTCTTAGTTTCTTATTCTCCGGCCAATCGATGAAAGCCTCGAAATATTGCGAAATATCCTTATAATGTAGGTTTTACATCTTATCGGAATGTAAACACTTACACAGTAATGAAAAAAATAATAATAAAATAAAATAAATATATAATAAAATAAATCGCTATATTTCTGAAACGGGACGGTCAAAGTTCTTGACTTTTTTCTGACAAACTTCGTCATATATTCCTCTGTAATTGAAAATTAAAAAAATAAAAATCTAGAAAAGTTTCGGAGTTATTGCGTGAAATGTGAAATTTTCCACTGCTATAAGAATACGTGTAAAACTGTGCAATCTTCGATTGCGAAAATCTCGAATACGAAACGGTGAATACTTTTGAAATTTTACACGAAATTATTTAATACTGTCCTGAATGTGTCCTCAAAATTGAAGAAAATTCTATAGAAAAACGCTTCGGCGAGATTACAACTTTAAGAATTTCGTCCAATTTCAGTACCCCAAATCTGCAAAGAAAAAGTATTCTCGGAGATAAATATTTGCAAAAAAAAAAACAAATGAATTTAATCAGGCTGTCTACCGACCTGAAAAGTCTTAAATGGCATGAGATTACCCTCGAGCCTGAAAAAGTCATGAAATGTCATGAAAAATTACCAGTCTACCTGATTTTTTAAAGATCTCTGCAGCGCTCATTATCATGGCCGATTTTTTTTATTAATTTATCCAAAATAATTGCAAATTTTTGCGGGTTTGCGACAATCTACGGTATTAGAAAAAAAAAAAGGCAGTAGAAAAAAAAATGTTTCGTTATCTCAACATATTAGTTTTTCTTTGTTATTCGTGTAAATCGACTAGATATTACTCAAAGTTCCCAAATGTATGTAATATTTTTCCAGATATTCCCAAAATATATTTCTTTACAGCAAACTTGAAATGATGTTTGTCTCGCATTCCTTTTACTACACAAGGAATTGTACAGTTTGGTGACTTTTCGTTTATTTCGTATACGTTTTATTGGCATACAACGCACATCTATTTCAAAGAGCAGAATTTAAATAAAAAAAATTTGAAAAATTAGTCGCACTAAAGAATTATAAGTTATACTTTAATACCAGAAAGTCATACTAATAGTCATGAAAAAATCCCTAATCCTTGCCTTAAAAATCCTTGAATGTCATGAAATTTAAGTTCTGGTAAAAATTAGACATCCTGTTAATGCCACCGGTATCTTTTTTCCCCCGCAGAAATTTTGAATCTGACGGTGTCACTGACCGAGTTGCTGCACTCGAATCACTCGATCGTAGCTGAACTCGGCCCGAAGAACGAGAGCTCCCTTCCCTCGTCAAGTTCCCCGGACGACGACGAGAACTCGGACGATTACACTTTGGCGCTCTCGCCATCGTGTCAATTGAACGTGCGTAATTTTGGCTCGTGTCCGGGCGACGATTGTCACGTTAGCGTGAACTTGACGATACAAAAAGTCGATGGTTCCAGTCGTGTAATATGGAATCATTCGAGCGACGCTTCGTACGCAACGAGACCGGCTGTTCTCGCAACCGGTGAGGGACCCTACGACACAGGCTTTGCAATTAAATTTTGGCACTGGAACGACGAGAAAACATCGGCCCCAAGCATGATGATAGGAACGGACAAAATCGTGAAACGTCGCGTCACCGAGAGATTCATGATGGTGCTGTTCGATCACAACGACGTACACGAGATTTACGCGAGTCAGAGCGATATCGTACAATTGTGCAAAAACGACGATTGCCAGCCGAATTTTAAACTTCAGGCTCGATCGATCGCCGTCGCCGATTTGGGAGGTGACGGAACGTGGGAACTTATAAATTATCAATCGACCTACAGCAACGAACCGCCGTTGATTCTCACATCGAGGGTACAAATCGTCAAGCTCGATTTGGGCTTGTCGCAATTGGCGCAAATCACGGAAAATTAATAGCCCCCAAAAATCGCCGATTCGTTATTCGAAGAAAAAAACAAAACAAAACAACAAATCTACGTTACTATTTCGTATGCTTGTATGCGTGCGTGTGTCTGTATATGTGTGTGCGCGTGTGTGTGTGTTACCATTTAGATTTTTCTCCGACTTAAATTATCGATCTCGTTTGTTGTTTTTTTTTTAAATCATACACATTGTGAAGTTATAACGTGCACCGCTCGTTGCTAGTCGAAAACTTTCCTCGCACTATTACGAAAGTTCAACAAATTCGTGGGTACGTTTTACAAAATATTTATAACTTATTTCTCTTGTTTTGCGGAGCTCGTCGATAGCGACAGATATATGACGGTCCCGCCCTCGCGGAGACTGACGGGCCCGCTGTATGCTAGAAAAATTCCAAAGGTGTGTTGAAACGATAATACGCACATACGTGTGTACGAATCGAAATTGGATACTATTTTATTTAGAAGCTTAAAAATCAGACTTATTCTCTTTTTTTTCAACATTGGCGACTCTTGAGGTATAACGAATGGATAAACCACAATCTTTGGATACCGGAGGGATGCTTCTATATCGGAAGCGTACTTTGAGACCGGAAGTATACTTTCGGACCGAAAGTAAACTCCCAGACTCGAAGTATACTTGCAGACCGGAAGTATATTTCTACTCTGGAAATATATTTCTATACCAGAAGTACGCTTCTATACCGGAAGTACGCTTCTATACCGGAAGTACACTTCTATCCCGAAAGTACACTCTATACCAGAAATCCACTTCTGTACCGGAAGTATACTTCTATACCGGAAGTTTACTTTTATATCGGAAGTACACTTTCTGTATCGAAAGTATACTTCTATACCGGAAGTACGCATTCATACCGGAAGTACGCGTTCATACCGGAAGTACACTTCTATACCGGAAGTACACTTCTATACCGGAAGTACACTTCTATACCGGAAGTACACTTCTATACCGGAAGTATACTTCTATACCGGAAGCACGATCGCGTTTGCGCTGTTATCGGCACAGGCAGACAAAAAACTACTCGATTCTCATTGTCTTCGAGATTCCGTGTTACAATTTTTGTATGCGCTTATTAGAGACGTAGAAGACTCTTTAATTCGCGCAAAATATCCGACGAAGTCTTTGCGCCGTGTGCGAGCACAAATTCAAAACAGACAGAAACGACGACGAAGGATTCTTGGAACGATAGAAAGGCCTCGTTTCAGCCGATCACAGGGACACGAAACACGAGCTTCATTGTAACTAGTTCCTGTACAAACTTTGGCGTACCTTCAAGCTGAGCACGTTGAATTGAAATGAGCTTTATTTCGATCAGATTTTCGAACAAAATGAGCTTCACTTCGAGCAATTTCCCTGGGAACTTTTCCTGCGAAACTTGTGATTTTTGCTTTTTTATTTAATGTCAGCATAGCTGCGTTTTTATTTATCCAGTATTTCCATTTAAAGCACTTTTTTTGCCACAATCGACACGTTTTTTCCGGCTGTTGAACAAGGCAGTGGGTTTTTTTTTAAATTGAATCGAGCACGTTGATGCGCAAACGTTCGGTCATGCGTGAGTCATTTTTTTTGTTTTTAAAGTGTCAGAGTACGTGAGATATCAGACGTTGCCATATGGAGGCTGAGGAATTTTATCCACTCTTGTATGTACGAAACAAATGATTTAATCCAAGCAATTATTTTATATTTTATGTACGAAAGTAACTATTTGAACTAAACGTACTCGAATTATTTAATATTGTATGCACGAATGAATTTATTTAACTGAAAAAATTTAATCTTTTATTTGCGAAGTGATTATTTAATCCAAACAAACGCAAATGATTAATTTTTGTTTTCTCTCAACATCGATCGAACATCGAATATCGGAAAACATGTGTGATGTTAATCTTATTCTTTCACAACATTGTATTATTCCGAGATTGCATGTGCACCCTGTACAACATTCTGAAGAATAAACAAGAACGATTCTTCAGTGTATGTGTTTCGGTGATTGAGCTATTTCAATTCCTCCTTGAACGTTGAAGCGCGTGGAACGAGAACTGAATTGAAAAGGAGATATGAAGCAAACATAATCTTTTCTTTCGGGATTGCGAAAAACAAAAACATTTTGAAGGTTCGAGATCGCGATCGAATTAATTCAGATATTTTTATCGATTATTGCGGCCGTGGAAAAATTTAGAAGTATGTGCGTTTCGAAAAATCATCCTACAAGCCATTTCACCCAAATTCCGATGGTTAATTCGTACGATTTTTTTTACATAGTTTTGAGTATCAAGGTAGGGCACGAATTATTCCAGATTTTCGCATTCATTATTGCGTCCGGAAAAAAATCGGGAACCCTTTACTGGAGTATACGCGTTTCGGAAACTCTCATTCCATGAGCCTTTTCACTCAAATTCCGATGGTCAATTCCCACGATTTTTTTTTCCTGCGTAGTCTTCAGTATCAAGATCATGCACGAATTATTTCAGATTTTCGCATCCATTATAGCGTCCAGAAAAAATCGGGAACCCTTTACTGGAGTATACGCGTTTCGGAAACTCTTTCATTCCATGAGCCTTTCCACTCAAATTCCGATGGTCAATTCCCACGTTTTTTTTCCTGCGTAGTCTTCAGTATCAAGATCATGCACGAATTATTTCAGATTTGCGCATCTATTATTGCGTCCAGGAAAAAATTGAGAACCATTTACTGGAGTATGCGCGTTCCGGCAGTTCCTTCATCCTACGGGGCGTTTCCCCCAATTTTCAATGGGCAATTCGCACAATTTTTTTTCCTGCGTAGTCTTCAGTATCAAGATCATGCACGAATTATTTCAGATTTTCGCATCCATTATTTCGTTCGAGAACCCTTTACTGGAGTATGCGCGATTCAAAAGCTCTTTCATCCGATGAGCCTTTTCACTCAAATTCCGATGGTCAATTCACACGATTTTTTTTTCGTATGCAGTTTCGAGTATCAGGATCGTGCACAAATTATTCCAGATTATTGCATAGATTTTCGGGTGCAGGAAAAAATCGGAAACCCTTTACTGGAGTACGCGCGTTTCCCTACTCCACTATCCTACGAGCCATTTCGCCCACACTCCCAAGGCCAACCGCACGATTTTTTCGCCCCACGTAGCCTCGAGTACCAACATCGTGTACAAATTATTCCAGATTTTTGCACTTATTGATAAAGACAGGAAAAAATCGAGCACACTTTATTTGTCGTATGTCCATATTTGAGCAGTTGTTTTTTTTTGTGTGCATAACCCTGATTCCTTTATCTCATTATCCAATCTATCAAGATATTGCGAATTTTCGGAATTTACTCGTGCTCGAGTGTAGCGCGCATCTTCATGGTCAAGTGCCGCAATCAAGGACGCGCGCGCGCTCTCTCTCTCTTTCTCTCTCTCTCTCTCTCTCTCTCTCTCCTCTTCTTCTTCTCCTCCCTCTTCCCCCCACCAGCGATCCTTCCCACTGACATCGAACAACGCATACACACACGTCTCCATTGCAGCCGCGACTTACGGTAAACGGAGCCCGTTTTCTCAGCATTCATGATGCGTCAACACCACGCAATGTCCAAGAAATCAGTGACCACTCCATCGCGATATGTTTCTCCCGGTCTGCTACGTGCGACGGAATGAAAGAGCGGAAAATAGTGGGGGAAAAAGGAGAGAGCGAACAATCGAACAATACATTCTCCGCGGCTAGCGGCAGCGGTGAGGGGGGTTCGGAGCGGTGTGGATGCGCGCGTCTTTTATACGTCCTGCTGAACGCCTCACTTTGTGTGTAACTGTCGTCTCTCAGCTTCGCGCAGTCAGTACTCCGTCACACTGCAACGGAGTTGGTCGTGCGCGGTGACGGAAAACAGTCTGTCGAAATGGCAAATCAAGCGTCAGCACGCCGTTCCTCGACGTTCGTGCTGTTGTTGTTGTTGATGATGACCAACTTTCTCGTGACATTTTCACTGGCGACACCCGTAAACGTACCAGTTGGAAGTGTTTCCGATCTTCTCATACAGAGTGCACTTGGCTCGTTGAATGAAAATTCACCGACTGGTAGCACCTACAGAAGCGGCAATTTGATAAGAGCACAAAAATTGGTAAAGTACATTGCACAAAAACCACCATTTACTTCGAGAAATTTTGAAAATACATTTTTAAATTGTTATATTTTCCATTTATTACGACTATCGAAGTTTTCACGATTTTGACTTCTACCCACTTTTCCAGTCGCGAATTCAATCCTTGCCTTTTTCGCGCTTCTTCCCTTATTGGCACTCTTAGCTATGTATGCAACGCGTCGAATATGGCGCAATCGCGAAGTCGCGTCTCTACACGGTGAAAAATATAATTGCGCCGGGAAAGCATTCGCGTTTGGCGATGAATGTTCAATGATAATAAAATAAAGAAAAAAAAAACAACACCTTCTGTTGTGAAAGTTGCCGCGATTATTGCCACATACGTATCTTTTGTCAACATTGCACGCTTACAAAATTCACCGTTGCGTTTTTTTTTTTTTTTTTTTTAATCATTGCATGTAGTAAACGTTACAAATCTTGAAAAAATTCTCGCTGATTCTGGATACGCGCGACTTGCGTGGGTAACGTCGTTTCGAAATTATTACTCCGAGCATTACTTCTGTATGTCGTTCGAGGATTTTTTTTTTCTTCCGGTTGATTGAATTGTCGCGCATTATGTATTGGAAAATGCAATCGTATGAATAGGAAAGTAGCAACGTGGGGGAGAGGGGGGGGGGTGTATCGTCGTGGAAGAAAAACAATCTGTTTGAAATTGTTGAATTTATTGCAACGAGGTGCATTCGTTCGTCATGAGTGTACTCGTACGGCCTGTTTGGGTTCGTTGAATTGTACATGGATATAACGGGTTTAAAATGTGTCACATCCGGAAGGGATGAAAGCATAATATTTCTGTTTCCCTCTTCGTTGCCTACGCCTACCGCAATAGCACGGGATGAGGATAAAAAGGAGATCTGTGTGAGATAAGTGAGATTAGGAGATTTTCGCGAATGGGTAGATGTTCGAGGAATGTTTCGACAGACTTGTGTTCGATTGACGCGATATTATTTATTATGGTAAAAGATACTAGTCGGGTTAAGGTGATTAGGGCTACTATGGTTAGCTTACATTCGTTGAGTGTTTGGTCGCACGCTCGGTCGCATGGATGTTTATTGTCGCTCGGAATTCGAGGGCCTTCGCTGCTCTTGGCCTAGTGCGCTCGCTGGTACAATTTTTGGTGAGACGCTCGCGAGATTAGATGACGGTGCGGGTTGTTATTTAAATGGCACTTGGCGTGAACCGAGGATACAAATTATACGAGTGTAAATAGAGTATCTTTGAAGATTAAAAACGATGCACTTGTCTTCTTTTCAAGAGGTACGATTGTATTGTTTCGTAAACGGTCGATGGAAGATCGATTCGGATGGAAATTAATTAAAGAATACTTGTTGGACTATTGGGTTGAGACTTATTCGAATGGAGAACGATAGAAGACTGAGTCGGATGGGGAACGATAGACGACTGCTTTGGGCTTTTGGCGTACTGGCCCTTCTTGGTTCGCTTATGATTTTTAACAGAGTGGGAGTAGGGAGTGATTCAATCTTTGATTTTTCTTCTTGGAAGTTATGGTACTTATTCACTATAGTCTGGACAATTACATACATACACATATATATATATATATATATATATATATATATATATACAGGGTGGACCACGCAACGTGTGCACCTCTTTTACGACCAAAATATGCGTTGCACAAAAAAATGTTTTATACAAAAGTTACATGGTTTATAAGGCTACACTATGTGGTGCATTTATTTTTTTTATAGGTGGAGGCGCTTCGAAGATTTGAAGGTCAACTTTATTTTTTCAAATGGAATGCTATATTTTTTATAGCGTAATATGATAGAGTATCGAATTCTGAATAAAAAAGTATAGACCTTTATTAGCCCTAGAGTTAATAGCTAACGAGTAATTTCACTTTATTACTTTAAAATTTTCTTCACGTAATATCAAGTTGGAGATTCATTCATTCATTTTCATTTTTATCTTTTTGATAATAATCACGCACAATCACCGAAGGATACTTTAATACTGGATTACAATCATTGAGAAGATTGTGAATCATGATAAGTGTGTGTGATGTGGTAATTGTGCTCATATTGATAAACACTGTGATGTAAACACTGCCATTCAGAAATTTGTAGTAGATTTAAATCTCCAACGATATTACGTGAAGAAAATTTTAAAGTAATAAAGTGAAATTACTCGTTAGCTATTAACTCTAGGGCTAATAAAGGTCTATACTTTTTTACTCAGAATTCGATACTCTATCATATTACGCTATAAAAAATATAGCATTCCATTTGAAAAAATAAAGTTGACCTTCAAATCTTCGAAGCGCCTCCACCTATAAAAAAAATAAATGCACCATATAGTGTAGCCTTATAAAACATGTAACTTTTGTATAAAACATTTTTTTTTGCAACGCATATTTTGGTCGTAAAAGAGGTGCACACGTTGCGCGGTCCACCCTGTATATATATATATATATCCTTTTAATCTTTTATGCTTGTGGTGTGGTTAACGCTCCGACCTCCTTAAATGAATTAAGCGTAAAGTTACATGAAAGAATTTAAGCGGAAAGTTACGATTTTGTAAGAAAAACGTTTGTAAAAAGTTGTGCAAATAAAACTCGTTTGATTGATTGAAGAACTTTCGTTGCGTTCCAACGATGCAAACTTCGACACCGTGTGGCAACGCCGAGCTCGTCAAATTCAACTATATTCTGCCTTAATTCGTCTTACGCCTGCTGACTTCACCTCTTTATTGGAAATATACACACGTTTGTATATTCACACACACACGCGTATATATGTATGGGGCATTCCACGCCACATCTCGACCACTTTCCGGCCCGACACCTTTCGATTTGGCTGAAACTTTAATGTGTTATTGTTGTGTGATTTAAAAAAAAAATTCTTTATATCATCGCAAATACGTGGTGAATTTTTGAAAAAAAAAACGCCCATTTTTTTTCAAATGTTCATAACTTTCTGAGAAATTGACCGATTAAGATCTTTTTTTTATTCTTCGTTTTGAAATATTCTTTATGAAAAAAACAATATTTTTAAAATATTCAAAGTCATTTTGGACATGATTTTTTTAGTTTTTTGAAAAAAAAACTCGATTTTTTTAAAATTTCAATCTTAAAAAAAAATTGGTAAAAAAATATGATAAATTTAGCATTTGCCGCCAGACCAATCGTGGTAAGATTTTTTTTTCTATTTTTTTATAAATTGAAAATTTTTTATTGTTAATTATCTTAAAATATAGGTGTTTTCTATGATGATATAATAATTTTAATGGTTAATTCTATCAGACTGAATACTTTGTATATAATATTAACTCACTTAAAAAGTTTTCCAATTATGTTGAATTATCTTAGAAGTATTATTTAATGGGGATTGAAGTAAATAGTTATTCAATTAATTGTTTAATAGTAATTAATTATGAATTTATTCATTTCTGTGACGTTTCAATAATTTACATAATTTGTGATCCCTCGAATCTCTTGAAATAGTACGCTGCATTTTTTTTTTGTTTGGAAAACCGTACAATTTATCAATGGATATTATTGCATAATAGGAAACAGCGATATTTGAAAAAAATTAAAAATAAAATTTTTTTAATTTAGAAAAAAAATAGAAAGAAAAATCTTACCACGATGAGCCTAGCGGCAAAAAGTGCTAAATTTATCATGTTTTTTCTACACTGAAAGAAATAAAAAATCAAAAGTGGCGTTCATTTAAAAAAATCGCGTTTTTTTACAAAAGTCTAAAAAAATATGTCGAACATGACTTTGAATATTTTTAAAATATTTTTTTCATAAAGAACATTTCAAAACCACGAATTTCGAAAAAAAAGATCTTAATCGGTCGATTTTTCAGAAAGTTATGAGCATTTAAAAAAAAACGGGCGATTTTTACAAAAACTCACTACGTATTTGTGATTATGTGAAAAAATTTGAAAAAATTCATACAAGCGTTTTAATATGAAAACAATAACATATTAAAGTTTCAGCCAAATTGAAAGGCGTCGGGCCGGAAAGTGGTCGATTTGGCGTGGAATGCCCCACATATATATGTACACACGTAGGCACGTGTATTCACTATTCTACGTCGTGCACATGTGTGCTACGTCGGTACACACACACTATATATATATATATATAGCACGGAGTCATTTATAGCATGCGGTCATCGTGTGACGATTTTTTTTTACTCAAACGACGCAGTCAAGTACTTTGTTTCTCGAGGATATGTATACGTGTATACACATATGTCTATGTATATTAGGTATATAAACTTACTTATAGCTCTGCTTAGACGAGAAAGAAAAAATAGAATGAGAAAAGCAGAGAAAAAAAACCGGATCTATCTGTGTCACTGTCAGAATATTTAATTCTTACTGCGCAAGGGAAGCTCGAAACAGTAGGATTTGTTTTTTTTTTGTTGTTGTTATAAAGCAAATCCGTAGGAAAGCATCGCACAATCTGGGACACGAACAACTGCTGATAAAAATTGATCCACGGGGTTATCGTTTCTTACACGGGGTATCGAACTTTTCTGGGCTGTAAGGAGGTCATTGAGCTCTATTTTCGGTCGTCACTTTCGAAACGGCGACCTTAGATCGGTGACGTTATCAGCGCAGATCCTCGAGGAGCCTTTGATTGTAGGAATTGTAGGAATTGCTCGAGACGAGTCTCGCAGTAGCGAAACTCGAGGAGACGAATTTTTTCTTTAGGGCCCATTTTCCATTCTTTTTTTTAATGCTGACATTTTTTTGACAGACTTTCGATCACGAAAATCACTTGGACGTTTTTTTAGGATTCTTATCAGCGATTTATAGCACAAACTTGTGAGAAAAGATTTTTTATCATAATGAAAATAACGAAATCGAAGAAAAAAAAAGTTTCCTTTCATTCCAACGATGCGAGCTTCGACGTTTCCTATAATCTATGCGATAACAAATCGTGTTTTTGATATTCCAAGTCTACGCAGAGCCCCTGATTCGTGTTAAAAAGGACCCCAGCATAGTACCATAGTAACCTTCAACGTCATGAAAAATATAGAAAAATAGTAAAGTTCATAAAGCATCAGTCTCCATCTAATGCACATATTTTCAAAAAAAATTTTTTAATAATAAAATTTTCTCCATATTTTCATCTTTTTATACATAAAAATAGAAGTTTTAAAGTACAAGAAAACATTTTTAAAAAAATATTTTTTAAAATTTATCTTGGTGATCCGGCTGCCTGAAGTTACCCCTGCTTTCACCTTGTCGGCACGAAATCTTAACTTTGGAGCATATGAAAAGCAAAAGTCGGGTATTTTATTGCAAAGTGAAGTTGTATTTATGACCCGTACTAAAAAATTCAGCCCCGATAAAAAGAAAACAAAATGGCGCACTTTTGAATTTTTCGACTGTTTTTTACAACTTAAATTGTTTAGAAATAGGATTGAATATGAATGAATATTTATACCGTTAGTGGGGGTCAAAGAGATACATGCATAGAATAATCTCTGTAAATTTGAGCCCAATCGGTGCAATAGTTTTTCCAAAATCATGTCAACAAGGTCGAAAAACGTTGTTTTGTGAAAAACGCGGCAACCACTTTAGGAGACCGAAAAGTAGATGATTTTGTGGATTTTTTTTTTATTGTGAAAAAAAAAACGGAAATTTCCGCAACTCTGACAATAATTTATTCATATTTTCATAGATCTCTGGTAATTTTTTCGAATCGACACAAAAATGTCGATTCGAGAAAACACGTTTAAAGTTTCACAAACGAAAAACTCCAAAGTCAAATGTGTTTAATCAAATGATAAAGTGTCTTGCCGATTAATCAGTGATTCCAGCACCATACAGCAGTCCTTCCTCTTCCTCATGCAACTCATTTGAAGCTTGCATTTCCTCTTTACGAGCTTTTCGAGCTTCTTTTGTCTCTAATAAACTTTTTCCATTTTGCCGAGCCACGCGCATCTGATCCATTTGCTCGGCACATCCGTAGATCTGCCTGCCAACTACGATTTTATAGTTCATTCATAACAATGAGTAGGGCTGAATTTCCTTCATTGAATAAAGTAGCAGCAAGAAATACCGCTACCTCGATTATTTTGTACCCAGAATAAAGATGTTTTGGAACTAATCGCCAAACGTTCGAGTTTGGGTTTGTTTGGGCTATGAAAACCCAGCAATTCCAAACAAACTACCTAACTGAGCGCTCGTGGATAGCTGAGCGCACTTGGGAGTCGAGCGGAGAGTCTTTATCATTTATGTACATACCGTTAGAAGGAATCCGAATATCGTTTGGAAATTTTCAGGGTGTATTCTTAAGATGTTTTGCTAACGATTTATGAAATAAAAAAAAAAATGGGTTTTTGAAGCATCTAAAGTGGTTGCCCGCCTTAAAGTTTCTCTTGTAAAAATGTAGATAAAACTTTTTAAAAAAAAGCCTCTTACCCTCAATCAGCGATGCCTTGTCCATACGTTATTCCTTCAGCTTCTTCAAAAGCTTCATTTTTTTGGGATTTTTGCTTCTATGGGACGCTTCTATTGTATCACTCTTTTTAGCCCCCTTTTAGTCACTCCGACCTAAATAACGCTCTCTATCGTATTTCTACCGGTATGTAGTGTGAGAAACTAATGTTTTAAGAAAATCAAAAATTTTCGAGACTGATACTGATCCCTTAACATGACCGTGTGATTGAAGCAAGTTTCATATTTCATGTGTTTTACGTGATTATGGATTATTATGTAAATTTTATTAAAAAAAAAAAAAAGATTGTGTTCAAAAACAGTTTGTCAGGCCGGCCGCTTCTTACCTCCCCCCCCCCTCCCCCTGCAGAAAAAATTCTGGTTACGCCAATGTTCACACGTGTCTTCTTTTCCAGCTGAGACCGGAATACGTAATCTACAAGCTGAGTCTGAATTTGGAGCCGAATTGCGACGAGGGCTCGTCGTGTCCGCGGGAAGCTTGCACAATCGATTTGCGCCAGCACGAGCACGGCGTGATTGTCCTCGAGAGCGATTCCATACAATGCATGTACCTGTATCCGCACACCGATCGAACGGATGCGCAGCAGCCGACGTTCCAGGATGGAGGACAACAGCAGGAGAGCGCGATGAGCGGCCAAGAACCGGAAGCGACGATCGAGTCCTTCGAGAGACGGACGAGCAACGCGAGCCTCCAGTTAGATCACGAAGTACAAACGGTCTCGGACGTCAATGAGCGCCCGTTCATAGCTGTACGCGCCACCGATCGGAATTATTGCGCGGGTTGCCCGTACGAGCTGAATCCGACGTTGCCGGGTCTCGGTGCTTACAACGAGCAGGTAGGCACGCCAGTTCTGGAGTCTATCTAGTCCTTGGAGTCCTTGAAATGTTGCGGAAGTGTGAAGAAGAATTGCCTGAATCGTAACACAATTATTACCCACGACACCATTGATGGACGTTGAGGATGACCAATTGAACAGGCGAGAGCCTGGAAGAAAATATTTACGGCCCTCCCGAGAAAGCCTGGTCCCCCCCCCCGCCCCTCACCTCAAAAAAATAATTGATCCACAACAATTATTAAAGTAAAATAGTCGATTAATTTAATTTAAGTTTCACCCCAGTAGGCATAAAGAAATAATTTAATGAAACATGAACAACTGGCTTCATCGTAATTTCGTAATTTGTACAAAAAGTAACTACACTAAGCGCAATAATCGAAGGATCACTAATTTTTCCCCGAAATTTTGACCATATTTGAAATTTTGACCATATTACAGCTATATCTCAGTAGAAAATTTTTTAAAGCATTTTGAAGCGTAAATTGTGCTTTTTAGAAATGTTGTTGAAAAAAATCTATTCTTTTTTTTTGATAGCTTTTTACCGGTTGAACTACAAAAAGCAGAAATTGAAAAAAAATGCACAACTTTGAGGATATGTATGGGGAACGGATATTTTTTTTTCGAAAAACTGTTTTCGTGATTTTGAAGAACCACGCTTTCCGCTTTAAAATCGTTTTTTATCAAGCTCTCTACGATTTTTTTTACTGAGTTATTGACGGTCAAGCAAAAATTCCGTATTGACTGCCGTGATTTTTCTTCGGCATTCTATTCGGGGCGGCTTTTTCTATGTATTTATCCAAACAAAACCCGCACCCCCAACATAGGGGTTAAAATGTTAAAAAATGCCCTATCTTATCACTTTCTTCCGGGAACTTCAAAACCCCATCACTTATGGAATTAATAGAAAATGTCAGCCTCCCCCGACGTAATATCACTTACTATAGTGGAATCAACAACTTCATGGCAAAAAAAATGTTCCCATCGAAATTGGGGTGGTGACCCACTTATGCATAATTACCAAAGTTAAATTTTACCAAGCACGATGTTTGCTCTATAGTAAGAAAAAAAATGAGCCCCTTTCCCCACAGCTGAACATCATTGCCCCGAGTATATCGATCAAATTGTTTTCGATTCAGGTAGTGCAATCGATGGACGACACGGGCCGCAGCGAGTTCAAGCACAGAGTAGTGTCAATCGTGCGAGTAACACGTGCGGTGCCACCAGGCTCGAACGTCGTTCTCTACGAGCTTCTCCTCGAAATCGGCAAGACGAATTGTCTTCGAGTCTCCATATCTCCGCGAGCCGATTGTCCCCTCTCGTCCGAGACGCCAATAATGCTCTGCCTAGTAACGTTTGAGCAGCGACCCTGGCAGCAAGACAGCCGAAAGATCGTGCGTAACAATTGTACCGATTTGCCGGACACTTACAACGAGCTCACGTCGGAAAGTACGGGCGAACCGTTGCTGACAAGCGACTCGTTGTACACGAGCGATAAGATTTCGGCCGACACGATGGAGCCCACGCGGAAGGATATCGACGCGGAAGCTCCGATTGTAGGCTCCGTGCCTTGTCAAAGGAGCCCCGTTACCGAGGAGACCCACAAGAAGGTTGTGGTCGAGAGACCGCAGCTCGAAGAGAAGAAAAAGATCAGAGTCTTCGAGGACAAGTACAAGGAGTTCGACGAGTTCCTTGAGAACATTAATTTCAACGCACCGATAAAGAGTCGCGAGAGAACACCCGAAGAGCAGCCCGGAACGCCCGTCACCGAGGAGATCATTCGTCCCAAGGTGGCAGTACGATTGAGTCCGTTCGAAACACCCGAGAGTGACACGGAACGCGCGAAAAGATCCGTACCAGCTGAACAGGACATCGAGAGGACGCTTCCGAGACAATTGGCTCAATTGGCGGTGGACGAGCTCGACTACATCGACGTTGACGACCGTAGGCGTGTGCTCCTGGATATTCTCGACTCGAAAACACTTCCAGGCGACGACAGTCTTCATTACATCACCATGAGAGTCGCCACGACAAATTGCCCGGAGGGCACAACTGAATGTTCGGATCATTCGCTTGACGAGGTGAAAGTCTGTAGAGCCCAAATCCAAGCGAGAGCTTCCGGCAGGCCGGAAAGAGTTTTGCAGTCGCAGTGCTTCGACGAGGCGTTCAAGAGACGGGACGAACGTACGAGAAGGCACCTGCTCGGGGAACCAACCTCGCAGAGCGTCGACGATCCGGACATCAAGGGTTACGCGTATAAAGGGCTGCGCAAGTTCGCCAAGACTCGGGAGAACGAACCTTTCCTCGTGGAAATCCTCGAGGCAACCGCTCAAGTTGTTTCTGGCATGAAGTACAAGATCAAAGTGAGACTTGGCGAGAGCACGTGTACCAAAGGCCAGAAGCACAACTGCACTTTGAGAACCGATAAACCGGTGAACGATTATCTGATAACCGTTTGGTCGCAACCGTGGAAAGATCAAGGCAATCCTCACATAGAAATCGTACCGTTGACGAAAAAAAGAACACGAAGATCCGTCGGAATGCCCGGTGGTGTCACACCTATTCGCACCGACGATCCGAAAATTCGCGAATACGCGAAAAAAGGCCTAACCAAGTACACGGAAACTTTCGGCGGTGAATACGAACCGTATCTGGTGAACATTGTGGAATCATCGCAGCAAGTTGTCTCGGGAATGCTGTACAAGATTAGAGTTACGGTAGGCGAAAGCACGTGCCCCAAGGGGACCAAAACGGATTGTCAATTGAAGGCGAACGGGTCAACGAAGGATTATCAGATCACCGTTTGGTCGCAACCGTGGATCGATCACGGTAATCCCGATATCAAAATTAAATTATACACGAACAACGAGGAGAAATCCATATCCAAGAGATCGTTGCGAGGTCAAAATTATAGCCAAAAGATGCTCCAGATCGCGAAAGAACTCGCCGAAGAGAGAGCCTCCGCAAGGTCCGTCAAAGATCACCAAGGATTACGCAAAAATCCCGATAACTCCGATATCAATGTCAACTCGTACTCGAAAGACGAGAAGAAATCCATCTCCAAGAGATCGTTGCGAGGTCAAAATTACAACCAGAAGATGCTCCAGATCGCGAAAGAACTCGCCGACGAGAGAGCCTTCGTGAAGTTCGTCAACGATTACGAGCGAACTTACGAGTCCGAGGTGGAGAGGAATTATCGTTTCGAGGTTTTTCGCAAAAATATGAACAAGATCGAGGAACTGAGGCAAAACGAGAAGGGAACCGCGATTTACGGAGCTACGATGTTCGCGGATTTAACACCGGTGGAATTTCGCACGAGGCACTTGGGGCTCAGGCCAGATTTGATATCCGATAACGAGATACCGTTGGCATCCGCTGAGATACCGGATATCGAGCTACCGACGGAATTCGATTGGCGCCACCGGAACGTCGTCACCGAGGTGAAGAATCAAGGCTCGTGCGGCTCCTGCTGGGCTTTCTCCGTAACCGGAAACGTCGAATCCCTCAACGCCATAAAAAACGGTAAACTTTTGTCGCTGTCGGAACAAGAGTTGGTCGATTGCGACAAATTGGATTCCGGTTGCGAGGGTGGATTACCCGACAATGCATATCGCGCGATCGAACAAATGGGCGGCCTCGAACTCGAGACCGATTATCCTTACGACGGCGCGGACGAGAAGTGTCACTTCGACAAGAACAAAGTTCGCGTTGCCGTCGTCTCCGGATTGAATATAACTTCGAACGAGACAAAAATGGCACAGTGGCTCGTTCAAAATGGTCCTATAAGCATCGGTATTAATGCGAACGCTATGCAATTTTACATGGGCGGTATTTCGCATCCTTACAAATTCCTTTGCAACGGCGATAATCTCGATCACGGGGTGCTCATCGTCGGCTACGGAATACACTGTAAGTCATACATCACTATGGGCATTTCGTTACGATTATAATCCACGATTTTTGTCGAATTTCCCAGAGGACTGTTGATTACATTTATGCAAAGTGTCTCATTTTTATTGAGACAATAACTTAAGGAGGGGAAAACCCTTTAGACGTCCGAAAATGTGTAATTTTACATGATTTTTTTTAAAGGTCATAAAATAATCGCATAATTTAAAAATTTTGAAATTATCTTATCACAACTTTCAAGTGTTAACGTTTTTTTTAAACAAAACAAAATGGCGGCGTTATAAGGTATTCCTTTAGGCGTCTTTTACGTGATATCGAAAAGTGCTCTATTTGTCTGTTTTTTCCTATTGATCTGAAACAGAAATCGAAAATATTTTTCGATTATTGACACGTGTAGGGGAAGGATACACCTATAAAAATATTAAAAAGTATAAAATAAAAAATTAAATCGCATTTTAAATAAAATTTTCATATTTTTGACCATTTTCTCGACAATTTTTACCCCAAAAAGGTAATTTATTTACGCGATAGCCTTAAAACTCTAGATATATATCCTTCCGATAATGTTATAGTGAGAAACCTCCCAAAATTTCAGCCAGATCGATCAATAACTTTTTGGGCTATAACACGAGCAGTTTTTGAAAATGCAGTTTCGAGATAATCTCGTTTAAAGTTTCCCTAGTTCACAGCATGCGGTCCCGGCGCGCTCTCGACTATTTGCTATAACTTCGTAAATATTTCATTCTTCAATTTTTCAGTATACTCAATATATTATACTTTCGAAATATGTGAAAAAAATCGATTTTTTGAACATTGTAAAGGGTTTAGACTAGAAGACTGCCCCCCTTAAGGCAGTCTTCTAGTCTAGAGGCCTGAAATTTCGGGCGTTTTTTAGGGCTTGATAAAAAAATATTTTTTAGTATCAATTTTTTAATAATTTTTTATTAATGTTACACGAACTTACGAAGAAATTTTTGTGCAAAAAAAATTTTTTTTTAAATGATGGGCCTTTGGATATGGCCGTGAAAAAAAGGGTTGAGGCGATTGACATGATTCCAAAGCTCTCATTCATCTGAAACAAACATAAAACCAATTTTCTTGATCAATAAGAATGTCATTATGGCAGGTACCAAGGAGAAAAAAAATGTAATAGCAACTGTCTGGAAAAGGTACTTCTCGCTCCCTTTTTTCCAAGTTGAATTTGAATAGTTATAATAATAATTTCGCAATGCCCGAGCTAGAGGCGATAGAGAGATTTATACTGAAGGCCCAGACCAATGTGAAGTCAATCGGTTGAATCGAAAATTCCAAACCTATATTTTTTATAGCGGTGTTTTATTCTACGGAACAAAAGCAAGAAACTTTAGTCCGAAACATTTTTTCATTTGCCAATTAATTGCGGACATTTATTAAACTTTTTTTTGAATGAAGGGGCAATGTTAAAAAAAAACGTCTTTTACGTATTTTTCACTTACAAAAATGATACCCAATGACGATTCGTACACACGAATGTATAATTGCGTATTATTATAATCACGAAATTGTGTATACCGTTTGGGACGAATTCTGAAACCGCCCTAGATCATCATTGTTAATTACTTGACATTTGTTTTTTTCTCTCAATTTCAGCTTACCCGATATTCAAGAAGAAAATGCCTTACTGGATAATAAAGAACAGCTGGGGTCCGAGATGGGGCGAGCAAGGATACTACAGAGTTTATCGCGGCGACGGTACGTGTGGGCTCAACAGAATGGCCACCAGTGCCGTTATCGCTTGAGAACGCTCCTAGGATCTCTGGATCACTACGATCCTTCATAGAATACGTCAATTAACGCGAAATTATTATATTTTTCTCTATTCTACCTATAATATCAAACGGGCTCTCTATCAGAGATTTTTTTTTGCCGCAACGAGAAATTGTTTTTATCGCAGACGCGGATATTTTTTTAGTTCGTGATAACATATTTTCGTATTACCAGGGCATTCGGTAGAATTATCGGAAAATACATGCAGTAGAGCATGCAAATAAATTTCTAGCCAAGGAATAAATTTCCAAAGTTATTCGAGAGATCAATGATTTTTATATAATAAGAATTTCACTCACGTCCTTAATTCTTGAAAAACAGTCAATAAGAAGCATCGAACGATGAGCAATGACACTTTTTTTTTTCAAAACCATGAGGAAATAGGATCTTCAACGTATCGTTCGATTGATTAGAAATGTCGAAGATCCTACAAGTTTATTACTATTCCTCCATATACGATTATGAATAACGCGCTAATTTTTCGTTAATCTTCTTCCGCTTCTATTGACCAATAGAAACCCTAAATTAACGGCAAACAAACCGAATATGTATATATATTTATATATATATAAACCGCACTATAGATTGAAGGATACATAATTATACGTACCCGATCGTGCGTATTGTCGATTAGAATTGCTAGCTTTATATACTTTCGCGTGGAAATCGCAATAAAAAAAAGATGTTCATTCGTGTCCGTCGCAAAAGAAAATGTCGATGCAATCAACGTAACATTTCTTTGCAAAATTTCTATGGGACAAACGAAATTTCAAATTGCCACTTTATCATAGACCTTGACAATTGGACAAACAAAAAACAGAAGCATCATCGGGCCACGCACGCGCGTGATAAATAACTGTAACCCGAGATACCGCGATTATTCTCCACATTTGTGCCACGCAAATAAAATACAACGATATTGCCAATCGAGTGCTCGATTTATCGAAAGTAAAGTCTACATACGAGTAAGCTTTGATATTTTTTTTTTTTCTCTCTTTTTAAACGAGTATGTAATTCCGTGCGACTCGGAATAACGAGCAATAATTGATTACAGATGCTTTTCGTAGAGTGATGAAATTCATGAGACGCAATATGTGTTAGCGTCCAGCCGCGATTGCTTTCATTCAGCATCTTGAAAATGTGATATTTTGCAAATAAATAAAGATGAGGCATCATGTTCGAAACGAGTTGTGGATCTTTTTCCATTTTATTTTTGTTTTTTTTATTGGTCCTGATGATTGACTCTTTTAGGAGATGAGCTGCGACGAACGCGGAGGGCAAGCGTAAGACACCAATCTGCAATGATTGTACTTTATCGCCAAGCGATATATGAACACGGGCGCGTCCAAAGTTTCGAAAATATTTATCGCTTCAGTTTTGTCGGACTCGAATGCGCTATCATCCTCATTTCGGAATGGATAATCGATTAATGTAATAAGTAATAATGTACAAAATCCTGCTTGTAATTTCTCGAATCCAAAGAAACCCAAACAACCTCCTCAATGGAAAAATCCTACCAATAATTTCTCAAACCGGAACAACCTTCTCTATTAAAAAAATCCTACCAGCTATATGTCGAAACCTTCGACAACCTTCGAAATTCGAACAACCTTCTCGACTCAAAAATCGTAATATTAATTAATGCGAGCTCAGAGATACGAGCTTTCGTGGACGGAGATTGGTCGGGGACATGTTTACGAGACAACTCATTTGGCATCGAGAAATTAATATTACGATTGTTGAGTCGTGGAGGTTGTTTGGGTTTCAGAAATAATGAGTAGGATTTTTCAATTGACGAGGTTTTTTGGGCTTTTTGGATTTGAGAAATTACCATTAGGATTTTTCAATTAAGAAGCTTGTTTGAGTTTATTTGAGTTAGAGAAATTACTGTCAGGGCTTTTCAACTTAAAAGGTTGTTTGGGTGTCTTTGGTTTTGAGAAATGACCATTTGGTTCATTTTCCCTGCGTTCTCATTTCCCCTGCGTTCTCATTTTCCCTGCGTTCTCAATTAGTTCCGCGTTCGCTCACACGTAGCGAGAGATCGCAGCTCGGTCGGTAAGAAACCAGTGACACGATCGAGAAAAAACCTACTCTCCGTTATCGGCTAAGTAGCACGATAAACAATAACGTGTCTTCTCGAATCAGCCGCTACGAAAAGGCGCTACTTTATTATTCCACAGGCTTATCACAGCTGGCCGGCGCCGCTTCCGAAACTCCATACTCCATGCCCAAATCAAACATGGCGGTGTTGTGCCGTTCTTTATTTACCGTCGGCAAAAAACTCGTTTCGCCCGAGTTCACGAGAAGTATCACTCTCTCGCCAGTGAGTCAACTGAAAGAAAGTAAGTTAACGCATTCAAACAATACGCAGTTAAATCCACGACAATCTATCCGTCACCGATCTATCTCGTATTTTCGTGCTTAACCTACAAATTTCGCGTACTTTTCGTTCGCCGAGAATTGTATATATGATTGATATTGTTTTGCGCAGTAATCGAGAAAAAAGATGGCAAAACGTTGACCGTAGAGGGAAGGATCGTACCGCACCCTTTCGAGAGTAACCTGTTCAAGCCGTCCGATAACAAAGCTTGTCCGATTTGTTCGTTGGGCCTTGAAATAAAGCACACGGTAAGAAATTCTGTGTTTTTTTTCTTACACAATCTTTGACTCTATGAATGCTACTTTTGTTTCAGGACGTACTGATCCTGAGTCAATTTCTGAGACCGGACGGCTGCGTATTACCCAGAAGAATAACCGGCGTTTGCTCGAAGCAGCAAAGACGACTCGACGCTTTGGTTGCAATGGCACATAAAGCTGGTCTGTGAAGCTCTGGTTTTTCTTCTGTCAGCGATTTCTTTGCCTGCTTTTAGAATTCGTTTCCATGAATCGGAAACAGTTTTTCCCTTTTCGTGCTAAGTTTGTTACTGGTGTTATATACATGGATGAATTTTAAATTAAAACGTTAGATGGGTTTCGAAGCCAAAAAAAAGCATATTTTCTCTATTTTTTTTTAAATATAATATATAAATTATTTTATTTAAAATGTTAGGCACATAAAAGGGCAACATTTCTACTATACGTTGAAAAATTTCATCCAAAAATTTGGGAAATTCAGCGGGTGGGACCTGGTTTCCGGAGACCCCCAAAAAAAAAAGTATCCTCGTGGTGGTCAGGATAACTCATGATAGCTTTATCGGAAATTAAAAAACCAAATTTTTTCTGTTAGTAGATAAGTATAGCTCGTGATTGAACGAAGGATTTTTTTTTTTTATTGAAATTTGAATTTTTGGCAGAGTTGTATGCAAAATAGTTCAACTTTTGGTACATTTTACACTACGTATAGCCTTGTAAAATTAGTTGTAAACGAAAAAAAAAACCTTCGTTCAATCACTAGTCAATGCTATTTTAAAGTGTGGAAAATTTCAATAAGATCGGTTTTGATAAATCGCTAAATTAGTTTTTGAGAAATCGGTTATGAGAAATCGTTTTGATAAATCGCTAAATTACTTTTTGAGAAATCGTGTCCACTGACTTCAAAAATAGAGTTTTGAGAAAAATGCATATACCTGCGTCACTCACGGCCAGTCTTTCCCACTGGGGGGAATTCCCATAGGCTCTCTCTCCTAGACTTTTACTCCGATTGAGTTAAAACTTTGGGAGAATATTCTAGACATATTGTACTATAAGATAATCAAATTTAAAAAAATGGATTTTTTGAAATTTTCAAACCCACTTAATCCCTTAAGGAAATTCGTTTGGTTTGCTTCAATTTGCGAAATTACTTATAGAATATGCAATTAGGATTTATTCGGTTTCTTTGGATTTGAGGAATTACTAGTGGGATTTTTCAATTATTTATAACCGATTCTTATCCGTCTTTAAAAAAGACTTTATCTAGAAAGAAGGTCTTTTTAAAAAAGTGGTTGTTGGTTCTAAAAACGACTCACTTTAGACCAACGATGCGAGTGTCTTGTCAGCACTTCACTCCACAAGATTTTTTTCTTTCCAAGTTTATTTATAAATAATGAATAGACCAATATTAAAAGTTATTTTTGTTATACACCATGTATTAATATAATTTCAGTCGTTTCTTGTAAAAAGTACGCTCTGAAAAATAGAGTTTTTCCTTCTTGAAAGCTGCCAGTGACGCTCGTAAACTTAAAAAATCTAAATTCAGGGCTGAAAGAGCTAAAAAAAAGAGCAAGAGATCCATTATTCCCTGCAGAGTAGCATCTTTACAATCCACCATGGAGGTGAATCTAATAGCCAACTTGCTGGAAATCAAGAGCGAAGTAATTCTTTTTGTTTGAGGCTATACTTTTACCAGCCATATTGAAATGTTGGCACGCCACTTCGAGGATTTGAAAATCACGAATTTGGAAAATTGCTAGTGGGATTTTAGAATTGAGAAACTGCTAGTTTTCAATTTTTTTCAATTTTTCAATCAGAGTTTTCAATTAAAGTTGTTTGCGTTTGGTTGGATTTGAGCAATTACTAGTGAAAATTTTAAGTTGTGGAGGTTGTTTGGGTTCATTTGGATTTGAGAAATTACTACTGGGATCTTTCAATTGAGGTTGTTCGGGTTTGCTTGTAGTAAAGAAATTTCTATTAGGATTTTTTAATTAAGGAGGTTGTTCGGATTTCTTTGGATTTGAAAAATTACTATAGAATTTTTCAATTGTGGAGGTTGTTTGAGTTCGTATGCATTTGAGAAATTGCTAGTAGGATGTTTCAATTAAGGCGGTTCATCGCGTTTATTTTGATTTAAGAAATTACCATTCGGCTTTTTCCATGAAGGCTGTCCAGTTTTTTACACCTTTGCCAGCTTTGAGAATTCGTATTCTTTAGTGGAAAGTAGTTCTCCTTCGCTTTCCACGTTAAATTTGTTATTGATGTAATATACATTTGTTTCAGGACTGATGTCTAATCTTAATCCTCACTGGTCCAAGAACGATCCGAAGAAACGATACAGATCGAAGAAATACAATACGTACTTCGACGAAAAAACTATAAAACCCTTTTATCGTGGCGTATTTTATCGCGAATAAAGTATAAATTGTAAATTACAAGTGGAATAATATAACGAAATATTGAAAAACATTCTGCTTTTATTCGACAAGGAGATGAAGACATTGAAACGTGCGTTCTTTTCGAAGTCAAACACTTTACTATTTCTTTATACTTGAATGAAAATGCGATTAGAGATATTCGCAAAATATAGATTGAAGTTGTTCAATGGATGAGGTTTGTTTTTCGATCGTTCTCGACCTGATCAGATAATGAACTTCGATCAGTTTGTCGGAAAGAAAAATGATCAACTTCCCCACGTAAACGCTCGTCAATATTCTTCTTGAACCTCAAAATTTTCTTTGCATTTCTTAAAGTATAGACTTTTAAGAATGTCCTTAGAAGGAAATGGAGAAATCCCCAATATTTAGCCATATTTAGAGGCCCATAACTTTTTCAATTATTTTTTTGGCACATTTTTTTCCTAAGTCCTTGAAACAACAATAAAAAAAAAGACTGAAGAAAATGAATACTATAAGTTTATTTTAACAAATCCGCAAAAATGCCCGAAATTTTGGCTTCTAGATTTTTACAGATAGAAATTTTGACAACATACCTTTCAATTGTTTTCGATATTAATCGAAAGTATGCCATATAAATACGGCTGTAACGTAAAGGAGTGTATAAAAATTAAAAGTTATGAATATGCTCTTAGCGAAACGTTAACCCTTCGAGCGCACACTGGGTCGTTTTGACCCCAAAAATTTTTCGTGTAAGTACGTATTTTTCAATGTATGCCCGACTTTGAACGAATGTTTTGGCATTTAATTTTCGTTTTCGTCAAAAAATAAATTTAGGGCCATAAAATATGGATAATGTACTACAAAAAACGTCTCTACAAAAAAAAACAAAAAATGCATATTTACCGGAATATAACGATTTGAAAAACGCCTTGGGCCAGATTGACCCAGTATGCACTAGTAGGTTGGCGGCGGAGGTGTGCACTCGAAGGGTTAAACTCTGTATAAATAATGTACATTTTTAATACTTTTCCAGTGTCTTTCATTATTGGCATATGTATAATACAAAATAATTTTAAAAAGTACAAATCTCAATGCTAGTTCTTTAAATCTGTGAATGATTTTCGTTATTTTTTAAATACTTACAATTTTCGTGCTCCCGTTTCTGTTATTACAGCAACTACTTTACGAAAGACGCTATCAGGTTTATTTTCATAGATAAATCAGTCCAGCCATTGTTTCTTAATTTGTATTTTTTTTGGAGTTAATCGAAGTGTCGCAGTCACTTATACTTCGTACTCTGGCCATCACTACAGAGAATTCTCTCTAACTCAACACTCTCGAGACTGAATTTCCGTGGTAATAGAGATAGTGGCCTGCTAGAGAGCGTCCCCCACCACAAGCTACTGAGCGACGTAGTGTGGCGGGATATAGTTAGGTTAGGATAAATGTTTAAATGTCACATGTTATTTTTACTACGTTATTTCAGATGAGAATACTTTATTATTTTTTGAGGGTGAATAATTTTTGGACGAAATCATAATGAACACATAAAATTTTATGTGTTTTTATAGTATAATAAACTCTTTTCCCTTTTCTTTTTTCGTTCATGTTTTTTCATGACTTTTGGAATTACAAAGTGGAAAGTTTAATACTGAAATTGAGGTTATGATTGCACCCCTCGCGCCTTTCCATGAATAAAGGAAAGTGGGGGTAACGCTTCTCCGCTCGTTGTGTTACCACCAGAGAGAATTGGGTTATTAAATGATTTTTTTTTCATTGTAAAGATCATGTGCGGTTTTTAAAACAAAGTATTTTCCTTTTTTTTCACCAATTAACAATGATATAGCACTTTGAAATTGTTGTTCTGTTCGGCTCGGCAAAAACGCGCCGATAGCATCCGAAGTTACCCGAGCGCTCTGTGACGTCACGCGCGAAAGCCGGTATACGAACTACTCGAGTAATACGAATATTCTGTCAACGATGGCAACGATAAAATCGTATAAGCCTTGTTTCGTTCCTCTTTGTATAAATACGACGAAAAGTGCCCCTAATAGGTATTTCTGAATGTGCCACAAGACATAAAACGTCGAAATCTGTGGTTCGCTGCGGCACGACGTGTCAATCGTAAATCATCGTCGACTTATTTTTGCTGTGAATACCACTTTGATGTCAGTGTAAACGTGTTACAACATAAACTGTATTGAATTTTTTTTTAATACGTCTTTTTCAAAATGCTTATGATACGTAGCGGCAATAACTGACACAATTTATCAAGCCTCTCCTAACCTAAAAATGTTCAGTTATCCACGGTCGGTACATTACTCAAATTTGCTTTCACGGATCCACTTCCACACATCGTTGCACGAAAATTAAACTATATTTCAACTTTTTCAGAATGCTCGAGATTTTTTAATGTAAAATGACACAAAATTTTACTTTTGTACACACTGGTGCTATTCGGTCGCGTTCACGCGGTGACGTCACAAGCGTTAGCGCCGTGCGTGACATTTCGCGCCAACATCTACAATTTGAATTATCGTGATATAAAAACAATTAATAATTATCTTTAGAATAATTTCAAGGAAAAACCCTTTTGACATTCGGTTTTAATATCACAAAAGATAAATTCTAAAAAAAATCGAACTTTTTTTAACCTCAATTGAAGGGAATTGGCCTACTACAGAGCGTTGAGAGAGAGTTTACTGTATTAGTCGGTCTCTCTTTATCGGAGCGACCCTGGTGGTGAAATTTTGTACCAAAACTTTTCATCATCTCGTGGACGCTTTTTACTTCTCCTCATGGAATGTATAATCCTGTGTCCTGTCTCCAACTTCCACACAACGCCGATGAGCCGCTTCGCCCATAATTTGAAGCGATCGCGAGGTTATCCTAACCTCAAAAATCATCAAACATATTCACACAAGATCAAGGCTTCTTTTTCTGTTTTTAACCTTTTTCAGCAGCAATGTAATAGTTTCTCGAATTCTTTGGAATACCTTTACGCCCCTGAAAGGCCCTAAAGTTCGATAACGTCATAAACTACGGGAGAACGTTTCAGTAGCATCTTCAGGTGGAGCCCACGAAAATATCTTCCGCCATTCTTTCGCGACAATCTCGCACAATTTATTCATTCATTTATTTTTCTCACAAACGTTGCAAACTTCGCCATGTAAAAAAATATCGATTATCCCGCTCCGAAGTGAAGCCTGCCGTGTGCGCTGGCCTTGCGTCCCACACACACACACGTATGCACGCAATACTCAACTATATGGAAAAAAAAAGTGTACAGTGTCGGCGGGGTTATGCGCAGAACGGGACGTTCGATGCGCGGATTTTGGTGTAAAACACACTGAGTGTTCTCCGTAGTCAGCGTTTCGTGGTCCCCCGTGTGTTAAAATATATACGCGCGAGGCTCGCGTCGCGAATGCATTTCGTTCTCGAGAGAGAGAGAAAGAGAGAGAGACAGAGAGAGCAAAAAAAATAACGTTACACGTGTGAGAGCTAATAAAATATAGTCGAAGATAGTATTTATAATAACGCAAGGATGGCGGAAAACGAGCAAAAGGCGTTGCAGCTGATAGCCGAGGCCGAGAAGAAATTGGGCTCATCCAAGGGATTCTTCGGCTCTCTGTTCGGGTGAGTTCATATATCGATCTGTACAGGAGACGAGCTTACCAAGAAGTCAACACAGGAACTAGACAGAGACAGAACAAGAGACAGAGAAAGAGAGAGAGAGAGAGAGAGAGAGAGAGAGAGACAACGTGTGATCTGTCACGTCATCGATGATAAACTATATCGTCAGCCAAAAGTTTATCGATTTTTTCCGCTCACCCCCCCAACGTCGCGCCGGAAATATCGAATGTCTGTATAAAATTTAAAAAAAAACAACATCGAAAAGTTCTCGAGCGATCGAGTTTGCACTTTCTACTTTTCACGATCGTTGGCCCAATTTGACAAAGAAATTCCCCTTCGTGACGATGAAATATTGGAATTCGAGACTTTATCCGGTGAACGGAAGTTCACCAAATTTCGTGACATTCCCCTCGAAAATGTGCACTTTTTACGTCACTTCGAAAAATTACACTGCATTTCACCTGACTAGCGGGCTTGCATTTTTTTTGGATAGACCATGACGTAAAGAGTTGAGCTGTGATCGCTTTTTTATTCAGTGGATCGTCCAAGGTCGAGGAGGCCGTAGAATGTTATCAGCGAGCGGCGAATATGTTCAAGATGGCCAAGAAGTGGGCGTCCGCAGGAGCTGCTTTCTGCGAAGCTGCTACCCTCCACTCCAAAGCTGGCAGTCGTCACGACGCAGCTACCAATTACGTAGATGCAGCCAACTGCTACAAGAAAACCGATCCTAACGGTCAGAGCAAGATGCGTGTCTTACCGCGTTTAACTGTAGTCGAGGGCCATTAAAAAAATCAAATGCTTCTCATCTGCCGCTGAGAATGTCGTTATAAGTTCAGGGCAAATTTGAGACAGGTGGAAAAATTAACAAAGGATATAGAAACAGAAATGCATAATTGCATTGTTCATAATACGCAATTTTGCATGCACGTCTATCGGAGGAAATCAGACATTTTTTTCTCAGGTCTTCGATAAGTACAAAATGTTTTTTGTTTTTTTTTAATGGTTCTGCGTAAGCTTCGGGCCCAAAAAAATAGGCTGATTTTCGATACTTTTTTTTTTTAATGAGAATATTGGAACGAGCATCAAGATTTTACACACAATTAATACACGATCTTTAAGTTTGCATCATTGGAATGAAACAAACATTCTTTTTAATTTTTTCATCATCCAACATCGTATCTTGCAAATTTGGATTGTAGATTTTGGATAAGGATCCTAAAAAATGTTTTTGTAATTTTTGTAGCCCAAATTTGGCATAAAAAAGTTTGGACTATTAATCTATCGTTGCGTTCCAACGATGCAAACTTCAATATCATATTAATACACAGTATTGCCAAGTTATGACGTCAAAGTTTGCATAGTTGGAATGCAGAGATGCTTTTATTTTCATTTTTTATTTCTTTATTTTTATCATTATCCAATGGCGTTTTTTGCTGTGAATTGAGGTCGTCAATTTCTGATAAGAATACGTAGATACTTTTGAGCGATTTTCACAGTCTAAATCGGCCAACAAGAATTTGCGTGATTGGAAGGAATTCGTTTCCATTGTGTTCCAACGATGCAAACTTCAAAGTCATGCCAAGTTTGAGTTTTTTTAAATTGAAAATATTCATAAACAATGAAGGTAATATTTAAAGTGCCACCGTTGCTACATGTCTAATCGGTGTAGGTGGTTCTGGCAATTAGGGTCATCTCAAATGAAAAACAAAAGTATTTTAATTAGAATAGGAAAACTTTCATACATCCAGATAGTTTTTTGAATTTTTTTAAATTACAAAAACGCTGTAGAAAAAACGTCCAATTTTCGACCGAAAAAACAACTTTACACATTTGTTATTAACAAACGGATGAAAAAAAGTCATTCGGTCATTTGATACAAAATATTATAAACTATGCTCTGTTTGAATTTGAAGCGAATCGGACGAATATATTTTGACATACGACTCGCATCGTTTCATAAAGCATAGTTTTGAGAAAAACGCAAAATGAAAAAAGTTCAAACTCATGCGGATCCCTTGATTGCGGTATACGAATGAAACTGAATAAAATACGAGTCATCGCGTGATTTTCCAAATCACGTTCAATCCGCCAACATTCGATTTATTCATTCAGCCTAAAAAGCAAGTTGCTGGAGTTTTTAAGGGCACGAGCCAATGTTCAGTGTACAAAAAAGAGATTTCGCAGCGTTTCAATAATCAAGTGTACATCGTTCGTACAACTTTAATTCGCACAAAAAATGGAAAACAGCGCCGGCCTCCGAAATTTGCTGCATGCCAGAACCAATAGGCGAATCCGCACACCTGACTCTGTCCTTACTTTTCGATTCAACGATAAGCTTGTTTGCTCACTCGTTTTTTTCTCCATCAGAGGCTGCCACTTGTCTAGTGAAAGCAATCGAGATTTACACGGACATGGGTAGATTTACGATGGCCGCGAAGCATCATCAGAGCATAGCGGAGATGTACGAGGGCGAAGCGGTCGATCTAGAATTGGCGGTGCATCATTACGAGCAAGCAGCCGATTATTTCCGCGGCGAGGAGAGTATCTCCTCGGCGAACAAGTGTCTGCTCAAGGTTGCTCAGTACGCCGCCCAACTGAAGAATTACGAGAAAGCCATACAGATATACGAGCAAGTGAGTCCACTCGAGAGCAACTCGACGATTTGCCCGCTGCCGATTCTTCGTGTTGTCTGATTCTCGTCAATGTATTTCGAAACACGCAGGTCGCGTCCGCGTCTCTGGAGAGCCCACTGCTCAAATATAGCGCCAAGGAATATTTCTTCAGGGCGGCTTTGTGCAATCTCTGCGTCGACGTGCTGAACGCTCAACACGCAATCGAACGTTATCAGGAACAGTATCCAGCATTCCAGGATTCCCGGGAGTACAAACTCGTGAAGGTATGCGCTCTCTTGAAGAGTAAGAAGAAGAAACAAAAAACGTGCAGCGACACAGATAGGAGAGGATTATTGACAGTCCTTACAATCCAATCAACCCTTAAGAAATTTATATCGCTGAGAGATTAATTTGGTATGCCATTAAGGAGGTACGATCATTAAGAAGAATGCAACTTTCGGGCGTGAAATTTTTATATGATGTCGACGAATACATTATGCACCCTTTGAAAAAAATTGAGCTTTATTGACCTCTCAGTTTTTTCGTAATAAAATTGCAAAGTCGAGCACCTTGAGCTAATGAAGCACGTCGTCTTACGGAGATGGTCGACCGGAAGTGCGGTGATCACGGTTTTGCTGCTCACGTATCCAACTAAGGTCGTTGGAAAATTGAAATTTGATAAATTAGACATAATAGATATTGTATTCTTCCTAGACTTTTACTCCGATTGACTTAAAACTTTGGGAGAATATTCTAGACATATTGTACTATTAGATAACAAAATATTAAAAATGAGTTTTTTGAAATTTTCAAACCCACGTAACCCCTTAACTGTCCAAAAATCAATTAGTTCGACAGCATAGTTTTTCTTCGTGTCATTGTGGGCTTCTACGATCTCATCCTCCTTACTTTTAACCCACATTCGAACACTTCGAGCCATCACCCATCCAAGTATCCGCCCCGGCCAACGCAACTTGACCCGGAAGATCGTCGGTCATTTGCTCCAATGTTAAATTGGATGTTGAACAGTTTGGAAAAGCCGACGATAACGAAGTCTCCGTTTTTTTGCAGTCGCTGATCGATCACCTGGAGGAGCAGGATCTCGAAGGCTTCACCGAGACCGTTAAGGAGTACGACTCGATCTCCCGATTAGATCAGTGGTACACGACCATGCTGTTGCGCATAAAGAAACAGGTCAACGACAATCCGGATCTGCGCTGATCTAACCTCACCCAAAAACAGTGTGTTATATCGTCGTTACTCTTCCTCCTACCCCGTGTGTATTCTTCCGTTTTTTCGAATTGTCCTCTCGATTAAGTTCGTCAAGTAGGAATATTCACGTGTCCCATAGATTTCACTATAATCACACCTCGATTATCCTCTCGCGAGACTCAAATTTGCATTTAACGGTTTTCTAGCTTTGCGTTTTGTAACAAACAAAAAACAATTTCACATACCTGTGATGCTTGACCGAAAGCCGGGTCGGTCGTTGATTGACAAAAGATTGGAAAAAACTTGACAAGAGAGAGAGAGAGAGAGAGAGAGAGAGAGAGAGAGAGAAGCTACGAGCAAGAACCATACAGTGTAGGAGTCTTTGTTTTCTTTCGATTTTTTAATTAAATATAAGTATATTTTTTATTGTTCGGTTAATGATTAAATCGCACTATAATTTATTATATATTTCTGATGTGATTATTTCATAAATATGGTAGACCACGTTAGATCATTAATCGTTGCAAGTACGTAGTTAACGTCTCGACGTGTTTATCGTCAATAATAAAAAAATAAAAAAATTTAGGCGATCGAGAGAGAAGAACGTACAAAAGAAGCTTCGAATAACGATCGTGATATTAAGCGCTTCGAATATAATGACGAAATGATTTGTTTTTTTTTTATGTTTGGCTCTCGTACTCGTTGATAAGGCGATAATTATTGTACGAGCACACAGCACGATACCGTTAAAACAAAAGTATCTGGCTATTCGACTCTTGTACCGCCTGACTTTTTTCCACAAGACTACGTTAAATTCGATGTAATATTTTGTTTTCGACCCGACGAAAATCACGTTCCGCAAACGTGCGAGGTCGTATTTGTTTTTTTTTTTTCCTTTTTTTTGCATCTGTTGCTTCTTGGGATGGATTGGGAGGGGAGGACATCGTCGAATCTGCACTCAGTAATATGCCTACCGCATCGTTCGAGATTCAGGGGAGACGTGGAAACCATTGCATCGACCACATTTTTCCAAAACTAGGAAAACGCGAGAAAAAGAATATATACAGAATTTTTATTCGTAGAGTTTTATCTTCGGGCTATAATTAACGATGAAGCAATTAATCATATATAGATTTAACACCCACACGTGCATGAATATATACGAATATGTATTACATTGAAACAGAACGAAAAAACGAAGACACATTCACGTGTATGTAATTTCAGGCATACGCTAATAAAAATAAAAAATCGCCACTTATTTTTATCTGTTTTGTCTGCGCGATATATATATATGAGGCGTTCCACGCTATTTCACCTAGCCCGTGACCCCGACCATTTGTTATTTTCCTGATTTTTTTTTTTTGTAAAATTGTACCCCATGAACGGAATATCCACACCAATTTTTAGATTTTTATCTCTTCTCTTTTAGGAGTTATAATTTTCCAAAAAATGTCGTTTCGGAAGTTTTGGAAATATTTAAACGCTGATAACTCCTGAACTAAATGAGATATCGACAAATGTCAATGTATATCTTGTTTTCATTTTGAAGCATACTTTCATGAAAAATTATGAAAAAAATTATCAATTATACTGGAGCACGTATTTTTTGCTTCGAAAGTGGAAACTATTTTTTTGAAGATGATTGCTATTTCTTTATTTTTTTCATAAAATTCTCTAAACTAGAGTAACCCATTCTATGATTTTTAAGACGTCTCATCGTGGGCCCATTTTTCTTCCTATTTTTTTGAGAAGATTTTTATCATTTCAATCTCCAATAATGCTATTAATGATTTTGTGATTTCCAATTCGGCTTCGACAGACCTGAAGCAGTTAATTTTTTTTCGTTAAATTCAGCACATAAATAATAAACCGTTTAAGGCCTGTCGAAGCTGAATTGGAAATTACGAAATCATTAATAGCATTACTGGAGGTTAAAATGATAAAACTCTTCTCAAAAAAATATGATTAATTCGAAAAAAAATAGAAGGAAAAATGGGCCCACGATAAGACTAATCTTAAACATCATAGAAAGGGACACTCTATTTTAGAGAATTTTTCGAAAAAAAAAAAAAAATGGCAATCATCTTTTTAAAAAATAGTTTTCACTTTAGAAGCAAAAAAAAACGTTGACATTGATAATTGATCTTTTTTTTCATATTTTTTAACGAAACTACGCTTCAAAATGAAAAAAATATATATATCGACATTTGTCGATATCACAATTAGTTCAGGAGTTAACAGCGTTGAAACGTTTCCAAAACTTCCGAACTCGACATTTTTTGAAAAATTATAACTCCTAAAAGAGCAGAGATAAAAATCTAAAAATTGGTGTGGACATTCGTTTCATGGGGTACAATTTTACAAAAAAAAATAAGGAAAATAAAAAATGGTCGGGGTCACGGGCTAGATTAAATGGCGTGGAATGGCCCATATATATATACACACATATATATACTTAATTATTTTATTTCGTAAGTTCCAATGTATACCTATGCGGGTTTTTACATAATGCCCTTTTCCTATTAAACCGTTTACTGTCAACTCCCTTCCCGCACTCCGCTAATCAAACCTAACTTCCGTTGCGTCCACGGAGGCCTTAAAGCTACACTATACCGCATTTGCCGACGGTATGGGGAAGCTTCTTTCAGCATCTTTCCTCTTAGTGTTATTTTGAACCATACGGTCAACTCTTTTTTTCTTACTTTCCCTACGTTCCCCCATCTTAATCCAGTTCATTCCTCCTTTGAGTTTCTTCTTTCACCGTTCCAGTATTTTTTCCTACCCCTACTTAAAAGTAGGGGTAGGAAATAAATTATATATATTATAGCCACACTCGCAGCTGTTCTTCCGACTACAAGTGAACCCAAAAACAAAATCCGCAGAAATTTTGTTTCAACGATAATCTGTTTTCTTTTATCTCCCTTTTTTCCTTGAATATTTAAAACCCCACAATTCCTGAGTTACGGCGCATTTTTCGAACGCTGCACTAATTTACGAAGAGCCGAATAACTTCGTGGGAGAAAATCAATCGAAAGATTGCTTACAGACAATCCGGAATTAAGTCTTTCGGGCCTTTTGAGTCACTTTGAGAAGAGTTTACGAGAAAATCGCAAAAAAAACCGACGTTCAAGATCACTCAGGGAATGAAAATGTGATGGAAAATGGAAAAAGAAAAATGGAGCTTGTTTCTATCTTTCGAATATCTCGATCATCATGGCGCCTTTTTTGGCCGAGGTCGTAACATTTCGTCCCTGTAAAAAAGTTCTCGTACTTTTTGCCGGCAGTCATCACTCTTCGTAACTTTGGTAGAGACCGAAGTGCTGCGAGCTCGTCAGTGAGAAGCAAAGTTCTTCTATGCGTATCCGTAATACGTATAACGACGATTATCCGATCGTGTCAATATGTACTTGACCGTCAGCAACGAATTCGACGGAAAATAAAAAGAATTTTATTCAGCTCTTGTTCTTTACAGCCTCTTCAACGACTCGTAATAATTCTTCGAGATTCGACACATCCGCAGGGCTAATTTCGAAAGAACGTACCTATAAACACAAGATTGCCATGAATCAGAACGAGCGTAACTCTTCGTTATTGGTTGTTTTCGTCGAACAAAAATTTACCGTTTCCGTATAGCTGCGCACGTCGATTTCCAACTGCACGCGAATCTTCTCGTCGTCGCTGATACCCTGAGACTCCGAGAGCGAGACACCGCTCGACTTGTCGCGTATCTTTTTCAGTCTTCTCAAACTCTCTTCCGTCTTTTGCACCGACTCCAATACGTCCTTCACCGATGAAAAGTATCTGCGGAAATTATCGAATAATTTTTCGTTATTCAAATTTCATTGTGAGTTAACAGAGCAGATTTTTTATTTACTAAATCGTATCAATTTTCAATTGATGCGCACTACGAAACGATTGAGACGTGTAAAGTTCGGAAGCGATGGTGCTTTTAACCGATCTTTATACAAACGTCTTCGGATATTTACTGTTCGGTAAGTGACGACAGGGTCAACTTTAGCCAATTGTTGACAGCATCGGGCGCCACTTTTTCGTACATCGCTCGAAACTCGCTCAGGTGATTCAGGGCATTTTTCACATATGCGCAAGGTTGCGTTGGCTTTTCGCGCATCGTGCGACGGAAGAGGCGCGGTATGTCGCTAACTTGTTTCAATTTTGATGCACCGTCCGACAGAAGTTCTGATACTAATGTTTCTGTTATAACTGGCAATGTGAGCTCCAAACTTTTTCGACTTTCCTCCAATGAATCTGGAATAAGAATATACATATATATAATTAATAATATATTCGATTTCATTGTCTGGTTTTCGAGCAATATAAGGTAAAAACATTTTAAATATTTGTGAGGTATAATTAAATATGATTTTTTAAAATGATTGCTTTATCAACTTTGAGGTATACCTTTCACGAACCCGAATATTTGACAATTAACTGATTGCGTCTACAAGTAAGGGATCATCACAGTGAAAATTTTTCAAAAAAATCGATTTTTTTTGCATTATCGGATAGTATAGACGGTTATAACCATAGACCTGGCATCGCCGATTAATCGTAAGTAGACAATTTATATGAAAATTCCGCACTAGAAATTTTAAACGGGTTTTTCTCGACATGTCGTTTTTCAAAACGATGTACACTCTCAAAGGAAGAGTTTTCAAGCTATCCGTCTCAAATTTTGACACAACATTCTTCACGCCATTCTTTATGCTGCTAGGGAACCTTTTTTTTTAATCTTCACTTTTTTATTCACGAAAAACTGTCCAAAAAATAGGCTAAATTCGGTACTTTTTTCAAAACGTCACCTTTTTGTCAATTTTGATTAAAAAAAAAAACTCCATAGCAAGATAGCGGCTTTCATACCGATTGATAATCTTTTTACAAATTTTGTTTCAGATAACATTTACGGCCACAACCGTGTACACCGTGAGGACTCCTTTTTTTCAAAAACATTTTCAAACGTTAAAAAAAATGTAAAGAAAATAAAAATAAACGTTTAAAAATTTATTTTCTGTTCTTCATGAGTGCTTTGATTTGACATTTAAAAATCAGGCTGATTCGCGTATTTTAACCATTGAAAAAAAAAATCACGAAAATTTGCTATTTTTCAACCTCTTACACTGCGATGATCCCTGAAATAAAAATACATCCCAGTATACTGGTAAAATTTCAAGCAAAGTTTCAGAACTTTTATCAAAAAGTGACGACTTTAAAAATCATGTAAATTATGCAACACTTCATGGAGATGATATGCTGGCTACATTTGTATCTGATAATTTATATACTAAATAACTCTAGATGTTTGACATTAACTGCTCTAAGCATGTAAGAATTCTGAAGATTCCAGAACGACAATAAAAACAGCGGGTCACCGAATGTTTAAAGAAAATATTAGCGATAAAACAAAAAATGTGACTAACAGAAGAATTTTCGTAACCGCGACTTCTCAGAGAACATGTAAAAGTGTCTCAATCTACAAAATTTATGCGAAACTTTTCATTCCAGTTCATCGTTGGGTATAATAATTTATTATAACTTATTTTTATTTAGCGCCACTGTAATCTACTAATGATTCAAAAGCGTCCTGGTTTATGCGCCGAAAGATACGGCCCTCCGCGAAAGGAATACCTTAAAATCAGGATTAAGTTTTTGTTTATCAATAATTGAATCGAAATGTCGTTTTTTTCACTCAATAACTCGTGCTCTGTTTAAATCTATTTACTTATATTTGCATATATATATATATATGAGGCATTCCAGGCCATTTCACCTAGCCCGTGACCCCGACTATTTTTTATTTTCTCGATTTTTTTTGTAAAATTGTACCCCATGAATGGAATATTCACACCAACTTTTTCTTTTAGGAGTTATAAATTTCCAAAAAATGTCGATTTTGGAAGTTTTAAAAACGTTTAAACGCTGATATTTTTTGCTTCGAAAGTGGAAACTCTTTTTTTTCAAAGATTGCCATTTTTAATTTAAAAAGAATTCTTCAAAATAGAGCGACCCATTCTATGATTTTTCAGACTAGTCTCATTGTGGGCTCATTTTTCCTTCTATTATTTTTCGAATTATTAAAGGAGAAATTAATAATTTCTCTTTTAATAATTCTTTTAATTTCTTTTTTAATTTCGAATTATTAAAAGAGAAAATTATTGCCAGATAAAAATGTAAAAATCTTCTCAAAACAATATGATTAATTCGAAAAAAAAAATAGAAGGAAAAATGGGCCCACGATGAGACTAGTCTTAAAAATCATAGAATAGGTAACTCTATTTTGGAAAATTTTTTTTACTCCTGCGTTACGAGGTGCGAGGAGTCAAATTTGGCATATTTGGAACAAAACTTGTCATTGTAAAGACAATTAAAATAGATTATTAAAACGCAACACACAAATGTCACCTATAACGTTTTAGCGGGACTCTGTGGATCTATCTATTTGTGGCCAACTCTTAATTTGAGAAACTAGTGTACCCAAGGCCCATCTATTGCCAGAGTGCAGTTTCATGTACAATCGTCTAATATCATTTGACATTTCCAAAAATAAGAACATATATACATATATATATATCCACATTCGTAGTTTTTTAATCGAATGTAGGATCCAAAATTGACTTGATAATGCCAAATATCTTCCAACCCAAATTCTACATTCCGTAATGATTTAGCGCTCGTTACCTCGCAACAATTTTTCTATCGTTGGCTTAACGTTCACGAGCCTCGATTTGGCCACGTTTAACAGAGACGGCAAGCGATCCAACAATTTTTCCGCATCGTTGTAAAGGCAAACCAAAAATTCCAGCTTGCTCGCTGTTTCGGCCTCGATCACGTTACTCGCTGTTGGCACCGCCACCGAAGGCCAAGACTGCAATATCAAAGTTTCGTAAGCATATACTTTGTTATGGAAATAATATTTTTTATCTCAAAATTCGACGAGACTGGGTTTTATTTTTTTCTTTTCTATTCTAACTTCTTTTGGCTGTTTATAATTAATTCGCATTCATTAAAAAACATTTTCTACTTTGGTGGAAAAATCAAGCGATTTTACGATCGGCTTTGTCCGAACACAAACCTGCTTCAGTGCATTTTTGCACCAAACTCGATACCTTGAGACGATCTGAAGACTCAGCTTCCAAAATCTGCAACAGCGTATAAAGTAATAATCGTTGTGGATTCTTCTTGCTCGCTTACCGAATGGAATACGTATTCGCGAGTGAAATAATATTGTACTGACTGATGAAGCAATTGTGGCAAAAAAATGCCGTCGGTCCAAATCTTCAAGAGACACTCCCAAGTTTCGCAAGTTGCCCGTAGCGTAAAATCGTCGCACGTCGATTGGCTAATTTTATTCTTGATCGATAGCGGTGATATCGTTTGGTGCAACGTTTCCTCGAGCGTACCGGCGATCTCTTGAAATCGTATTTGAAAATAAACGGGCAAGTTCCATTTCTTGAGAAACTGTTTGTAGAGCGGATGAGCCTTGAGCAACGAGAGTGTCTCGGGTGTGTCGCATTTTTCTTCCAATTTCCCGAGGAATTCCAACGTTTCCGTGTAACGCTGCAAGGCGTGAGCGTGAAAGTTAAGATCTCAAGAATTAGTCGCGGCTTCGGCGATCACCCGTGTCAAAGACATTTTCCGGTAATTAACGTAACCGACGACTCACCCCATGGAACAATTTGGGATTACCCGGTGCGAAGATCAGCTTCAAATTCAATTCGATTCGCTGCTCGACTTCCGGCCAAAAGCTGTTCACCAAAAAGTTGAATCCCTTCACGCAATTTCTGCGAAGAAAGAAAAGCAATGAGGCCAGGCCAATGATAATTGTTCGTCCGAATCGTTGAGAGGAATGATCGAAGACAAACCCATCGTGACCTGTGGTCGCGTCAATCAACTGTTTCATTTCCGTGTTCAAAAAATTCAGCAGCCTCTGATATATCCCGTGAAGTCCCAGGGGCTCGTTCTGCAAATGTTTCTCGACAATTATGCCCTCGAGAGCTGGACCGATTATTCGAATTCTCGCCAGTATCTCCGCTTCTTTGATCTTGTCGAGTGTCACGTAAATCTGCAGGCATCGCTTGAGCTGCTCCGTTTCCTTCTTGTTCACGCACGTCGTAAGCAATTCGGCGAGACTTTCCATCAATTGGCCATCCAGCTCGTCGCATTTCTGCAAAACGCAAACTTGTCTACTGGTATCTCGAATGAAAAATTCAAATTAAATTGAATTCACACTTCGAAGAAATTTCACAACGAAAAGGGTGAACATTTTTCGCGATTATCGAAAACTTCGCGTATCGCTCCGACTCATTATTTGCCTACTTTCGTGTGCGCTTGTCCCAAATTGTCACGACACCTTGACGCGTGAAACTTCAGCTGATTGAATTCGGTAGCTGCTCGCTCCAGTGTATCGGTCTTCAGATTACAGGAGGCAAGAATGAGCGAAAGCTTCGCCATGGACTTGTAAACTCTTCCGAGACTGTGAAGGCTCTGCTTGCGCTCTCTGATCCTCCTGTGCTCCTCCAGACGATTGGACAACTCGTCGGTAGCATCGTCCAAGGTTTGACGGATTTGCTGCAACAGCGGAGATTGAATAATTACGCTCCTAAATTTCCACACGCATTTGGAAAGATCCATTGATCCATTTTTCATAAATAGCTAAGGTATGGCAGAATATAATTTACCATAACTTCCTCTCGTAACTGTCCTAGCGGTGCCTCCAGATGATCGATGGCCTTGTCGAGGCCTATGAGGTTACTCGACAAATTGACAAAATCCACATAATCCTTGTTTATCAGTTCTATCATAGCGGAACGTAAAATTTTCAGATATACACCGAGGTCGTCTCTCATTATTTCGAGGCTGGCGCTTCCTCGGTGATCGTGAAGAAACGTGTCCACGTCGAAGTTCGGCTGTAAAGAAAATTTTTGCTAAAAATTTGCAAAATATCTTTCGGCGTTTATCTTTGCAAAAATAAAGGATCAAGTACCGCGACGAAATCATTTCCATTGAAGCACAAATCGCTCGGAGCACTCGGAGGCATAAAATTTTCCTCTGACATTGTTCAAAACTTTGCCTCTGGCACGATAATGCACGAGAAAATACACGAAAATTCACGCACTCGAATAATTGAATCGTCGACGTGTGACAACAGTGACACTTGACAGCGTTAATTGAACTACGTGTGATTGTTGAGGTTAGAATACGGGATTACAAACTCGATAGGGAAGGTGGAAAAAGCATCCGCGAGGATGTGAAACGTTCAGGTACAAAGTTTCACCACCAGGGTCGCTCGGATAACGAGGAACCGACCAAGTAGTGATTGGGATGTCATAGGACGCAGCCTCAAGGCCTTAGGCCACTCTAGAGGCCAAAAAAAAGGGCATATTTTGTGATTTTTTTTCAGCGAAACCATAAAATAAATCGGAATTACAAAATAGGGGTTTTATTATACGCGTAATTGACTGTACAAAATTATTTTTTCACAGCGATACATGTCAAAATGGCGACTGTGCAGCATTTTTCCGATGACGCCGTTATTTCTGAAAGGTCAACGGCCGGACCAACAGCTCCTATAATTTTTCAGTTATGATGAGACACTAAAGTTTTTTCCATTATATATAAGAATAATTATAGAAGTACGTAGGGTTTTTTTGATATATTGTTTTTAGTCAAAGTGGCGCATTTCTAAAACAAATAGTATAAAATGCCATGAGAAAATCGTCAGAAAATTGTTTATAAAAAAAGGAACTATGCAATATAATTTAAAAAATCCTACGTAGTGCCTCAGAAAATGTAATTCTAAATGTACAGTTAAAATTTCAAGTGAATCGGTTGAAATTTGTTTGAGTTATGAGTCCGGCCGGCTTGAAAAATGTAGTTTTGAGATAAACGCGTTTAAAGTTAGTAGAAAGTCACGACATGAATCAAGAGGGGTTGCGCTAGAGTTCGAAGATCGAGTACTTAGAGATTTTTCACATGCGTAATCTTTTGGAATATAATTTTATAGGTACTGAGGTACATTTTTAACGAAAAAAAATCGATCTTTGCAAAATCCTAGAGTGGACTTAAAAAACATGGCAGCGATAAGAGGAACGTGAGATGTAGTTATATGTAGTTTAGTGCAAATTTCTGTGATACTATGATAAATATTAGTGCAATTTATGATTAGGCTGGTACCAATTCTAAACAACGCAATTTTGTGGAAGGAGAAAGGATTTTGAAGGCACATTTTAAAATATGGTAAAGGTAGTGACATTTCCCATAGCGTTGCTGTCAGCTTCAGAGCTTATTGTTTTCAAACTTCTCAATTACGAAATAATCCCCACGTAATTGATTATTTAACATGATTTGCTCTTGCAAAGCTATAGGTTAGGAAAAAAAATGCAAGCACATCACTGCGACATTACTGTAGTGCAATCGTTAAATCTAACCTCTCATTCTCAGTACCTTTCGTTATTTGATAGTGAACATTTTTTCGTTATTACAATATGTATCGAAATTTTCCATTACAGTTCAAAAAATTCCTTTACAGCACTTTAAAATCATTTTAAATTGCTGTTTCCCCCTTTCCTATGTGCACCATGCGGCCAAAAATTGAAGCAACAATTGGACGTTAAGCGAACCATCCCCCACAACCGTCGTTTCAATACAACAATCCCCTAGTCGGGAAATTTGCAAGCGCGTCGGGGAAATTCTAGTAACTGATCGATACGTCAAAGGTTGCGCGATGAGGAAAGCGAAGAGAAGCGCGCGCTACGCCCAGGCGGTTGACTACGAAGCATAGTAAACATTAGAGATTAGACAAGAGTGGCGTACGTGGCCGCGATGCTCTAACGTGGCAAGACGTTTTGACAGTCCGTCCAACCGCAAAGTTCACTCCGTTATCGCCGCGCTTATAAAAAAAAAAATTCACCTCGCCAACAATCGAAAACTAATGGGATATATCATTACCAAACGGTAAACAATTTATCTCTATCGATAAATAAAATAGAACATTTAAACTTGTAATAATGTGGAGAATCGTGACGCTATAAATGTATACTTTTTTTTTTCGTAACCTATTCGCTAATGGAAGTAAAAAAAAAACATCTGATACCAACGAGCTTTTTATCGTTCAACTTTACAGCTCTTTTGGGTTTGTCGCTCTTCATTCTCGAATGTCTATATTATTTTTACAATTAAAAACAATATTCACAAGATTGCTCAATTTTGTTACGGTCGTGCAGGATTTTAAGATCAAAGTTTGTTGGCGTTGTTACAGATGCATTCTTGTATAAATTTTTCACAGACGTTTATCGCTTTGCGACGCTTTGATTGTTTGATAACAGGTGGTAACGAGCGCTCAAATGGTTCGCTATTCACAAGCCGATTAGACGTATAATGCCAGAGAAACTGAATATGGGAAAAATGAGGGCTCTTATATTGGTGGGTGGTTACGGTACGAGACTGCGTCCTTTGACTCTGAGCAGGCCGAAGCCTCTCATAGAGTTTGCGAATAAACCTATGCTTATCCATCAAATAGAAGCACTGGTAAGTATTGAAATGGTTCAATAGAATTAGTTTTAGATTTTAGATTTAGTTTTTTAAATATTTGATTCACTCCCTGACAATAGATTCTCAGAAGTAGAGAATAAACATTTATTTTTGCATCTACAATTATTCTGCAGCATGTTTTTTTTTCTGAAAATGAATTATAGAATTTATTCTTCAACATGTTCATCCTAAAAATAAGTTGTAGAATTTATTCTATAACTTTTTTTCTAAAAATCAATTGTGAAATTTATTCTATATTTTTTCCTAAAAACTAATTGTAGAATTTATTTCATAGCATGTTTATTCTAAAAATGAATTATAGAATTTATTCTTCGTGTTTATTCTAAAAATGCATTGTAAAATTTATTCTATGACTGGTTTGTCTTAAAAATAAATTTTTGAATTTATTATATAACATAATTTCTCCAAATTAATTTTAGCATTTATTCTCTAACATGTTTATTATAAAAATGAATCATAAAATTTGTCCCCCAACGTGTTCTTTCCAAAAATAAATTATAAAATTCATCCTCCAACATAATTATTCTAAAAAATAAATTCTAAAATCTATTCTCCAACATGTATATTCTAAAAATGAATTATAAAAATGATCCTCCAACATGTTCATTCTAAAAATGAATTATATAATTTATTCTGTACAGAATAATATTACACATTCAATATTTTGATAATGTAAGAAAATGTGGAATGAGAACATGTATATTTAAAAAATACTATCTTCCTTGAGTATAAAATACAATGGAATAAAATAATGCAGTAATTGGCAATCATTTATGTGTATTTAATTCGGTACATATTTATATAACTGCTTATGCACATTTGTATAAATAGTAACAACTTGTAAAGACTGTCTTTATGAAGTATATATTATTCATTCGTAATGTATTTTGAAAACGAATGTTTTTACAATTCTCGAAAACACACGATAAAGTTGTGTTTAAACAAGAGAAAAATGAAAAAATGCCTATACTTGAAGTCATGTGATCAAGCAGATAAATTTTCCGTTTTAATTCCAGATTTAATCAATACAGTACAAAAAATTTGGTGCATTAGCTTATTGTTTCTTGTACTATTTTTTTTCTTCGTTTTCTCATTTTTCTCATTTTTATTCATCGCGTTTTTATTATTCTATAAACTTTCCTCCTTTCCATTATACATTTATACCTCGACTTACGCAGTTACAGATCTTTTGTTTGCCAACATTGCCACCTGCTAAACTGGTGTTTTTTGTTAGTCGTTGGTCCCAATTAAACAAAATTTATATGTTTTTATATGCAAAGTTGTATCCCTTAAGCTATACGACTTAAAAGTAGTACGACTTATACGATTTTCGTCGGTCCCACCTATCACGTAACTTCGGGGCATTACTGTACTTCAAGCTATTTAATTTCTTTTATTATTTTAATGTTCCTCATTTTTAATTGTTTTTCTTATTCTTCCAATCATGAATATTCTTATAATTATATTTACTTTTAATATTCTCTCAGTGTCATTTTATGACCTTTCAATTTTTCTAACTTTTATTGTCCTGATTATTTTCATTTTCTCGGCCTTTCAATCGTTCTAATTTTTATTCTGACTTCTTTTCTTTTTTATATTCTTATAATTTTTTCATTTTTATCATTCGTATAATTTTTCCAATCTTATATTAATTGAATTGTCTCGAACTAAATTTTCTAATTCTCATTATTCTTGTAATTTTTTTAATTTTAATTAATTTTTTTCCTTATTTCTCCTTCTCAGCAGTCCCAGTGTACAGATGTTCTGCCCTTTTTGCAAATATTTTTCCCTTTTATCCTCGCGATCCTTCATTTCTCATCCGTATCGTTCTCCTCATTTTTTTTTCATTTCAATTGCCGAAGTATCAAACACAATTGGAATCGTCTTTGAACAAATAAATGTTTATTAATTTTCAGGTAGAGTCAAACGTGAAGGAAGTCGTGCTGGCCGTGTCGTACAGAGCCGAGGAGATGGAGAAGGAGTTGGCCGAGGAGGCGCGTAAATTAGGAGTGACACTAATATTTTCCCACGAGAAGGAGCCGCTGGGAACCGCGGGTCCCCTCGCCCTTGCCCGCGATATTCTCTCGGAAGGCAACGAGCCCTTCTTCGTTCTCAATTCCGACATAATATGTGACTTTCCGTTCAAGGAATTGCTCCAATTTCACAAGTCTCACGGTTGCGAGGGTACGATCGTTGTGACGAAAGTCGAGGAGCCCTCGAAGTACGGGGTCGTCCTTTACGGCGAGGACGGCCAGATCGAGAATTTCATTGAGAAACCACAGGAATTCGTGTCCAACAAAATAAACGCCGGTAATGGGCAAATCGACAGATACATTGCAACATTGATTGAACAATATCGAAGGGGTGGGAAAATTAAACGGAGCTTGTATCAAAAGAACGATTAGTTGTAAAAGAAATGTATATGAATTGACTCGAATCGTTACAATCGTTACGTACATTGGACCGAACATTTTTTTTTCTTCATATTCCAGGTATGTACATACTGAATCCCAGTGTTCTAGATAGGATAGAATTGCGACCGATGAGCATAGAGAAGGAAGTTTTTCCAAAAATGGCCGAGGACGGTCAGCTCTACGCCATGGAATTGCCCGGCTTTTGGATGGACGTTGGCCAGCCGAAAGACTTTCTCACAGGTAGCAAAAAAAAAACCAACACGATTTCTCGCCTTCTATCGCCCTAAATCCATCACATCGATGGAGCGCAACGAATTCCACCGTTCCGATGGACGATCAAAAAAAAATATTTGCGCGATTTACGTAACCTGAATCTGTCGAAAAAATAATTCTTCGAACGATCCGAAGAACCGTGATTTTCATTACATTCCAAACGATGCGAGTCTCGACAACATTTCCGCATATTCGCCTGATACGCAAATGACATTTCTGACGTTAACACAGGTATGTGCCTGTACCTCGCGGCCCTGAGGCAGAAATCGCCAGAAAAATTGTACGACGGGCCAGGTGTCGTGGGCAACGTTTTGGTCGATCCGAGCGCAAAGATCGGCAAGGATTGTCGAATCGGTCCGAACGTGACGATCGGGCCAGGTGTGACTCTGGCCGACGGCTGTTGCGTCAAGAGAACGACTCTCTTGCGTTCGTCGACGGTGAAGGAGCACGCGTGGCTCGAGGGGTGAGTTGAACTCGGCCGACGAAAAAAAAAAATCGGTAAAAACGAAGTTATTTTATGATCGTTGTTCCTTCGAAAGGTGCATCGTCGGCTGGCGCAGCGTAGTCGGTCGTTGGGTACGAATGGAGGGCACGACGGTGCTCGGCGAGGATGTCATCGTTAAGGATGAGCTCTACATAAATGGCGGACAAGTATTGCCCCACAAGAACATCGCGGTTTCCGTGCCCGAGCCCCAGATCATCATGTGATTGAGCCATTTGCCTGAAACCATTAGGAACGACAAAATAACGTCACTGTTTTACGTACACAATTTTTATTTCAAGGCTTTTCTTCCTCGATTATTCTTTTTCTGATATAAAAGAAAAAAAACTTTCATCTTAACTAATTTCTTCGCAGCACTTAGAAAAAACGATCAAATTTACCGAGCATTATTCCAGCCGGATCGGCAAACCCCGCACTATTATAGCCGCCGACGTCATGTGTTGCGTGCAGACTTCTTTCGATCTAGCCACCGCTCGGAGGAGCTCCGGCTCGCTCGTTGATTCTTCGCCCGATCTCGTTGTAGAGGGAGTCTTGAATTCTGGAACAATGTCAACTGTCGTAAGAATCTGCCATTGATCTGGCAGACGACCGTTTTTACACTGATCGAAAAAAAAAACAGTCCCTGTTGCTTGATTTTTTTTGCTCCAACGGAAATGTCATCAAAGGGACTGTTCATTGATTTTTTTTCTATCTGCATCCGACTTGTTTTTTTCCCCGTGGCAAAGTCGCCGCGAATACGCTATGGGAATTTTATTTTCAATTGGATTCAATACTGACTCAGAACTCCGTCGCACCATTTGTTGACGTCAACGTCGGACCAGGATTTATCGGGGTCGGATGGTATCCAATCGCTCATGAAACGGGCGGTCATCCTGTCGATGTCACCGTCCGTTACTTCCCACAGCATACCCAGCACGCAGGGACTATCGAAATGGAAACCGCGATCCGTGAGACGGAAAAACTCAGTGTTTTTACTTAAGGGGACTCGTTCGGTGGGCACGCGACCGGGGGCGGTTTCGAGAACGTGGTCGCTCCAGGCCTGGTGAAGGTTGCCGCCATTGATGCGAGGTAGAAGAATGGAAAGGAGGTGTTGAAACAAAAGTACGGAAGTTTGTCATTGATGATACACAATTGGTCATTGTCATTGACGATCCTCGTACATTTGTGTCAATCGAATTTGGATAGTATCATTTTAGGCTATTGAAATTTAGATGTTTTTTTTAGGGTTTTTCTTTTTTGTAACAACGGGGGGACATGTCCTAATGTATCAAAAAATGGAGATATCGGAATACAAAGGGTCTTCGCGTTTACGTTGTCGGCGACTCTGGCAATCGAAAAAGCTATTTACGTTGACTGAGATTTTTTTACCCGCCAGTTGCAAAGGGAGAGTCGTTAAGGAGGTTGCTCAGCTATCGCGTAATAATGAGACTTTGGTGAAATTTATTGAGGATATTTGCGAACAGGTATTACGACTCCGTGCAAAATTTCAAGTCATTCATCTCCATGATTGTTGAGCAATTAATTAATAAAGTTAGGCTCGTGTGCACGGGCGAGATAGCAAAAGCTATACGATTATTCTGATACGACTCTTGCAACGTAATAAAAATTATGACAGTACAAATAGGCGGAAGAAATTCTTGACATATTTATGAATAATTTCAACGAAGAGTGAAGCGTTTTGTCTGCTTCGTTATCGAGATATTTTCGAAACAAAACAGAAGATTGTAGTTGATTTGCGTAAAACGATAAAGCGCGCTACGACACGTGGCAGCGTTGCTGTCAAATCGGTCATCTTGAATAGGCACCACAATTTGAAACGCACAAAGTATTGCTCCCATCGTTATAAATTTCTTACCACGGTTTCATAAAGATTATTATTATTCATAAAGAGTATATTTAAATATTTTTTTTATCACTATTGTTATTTTTCTTCCTTATGATAACAACAAAGTAATTTATTTCATGTCTTTCTTCGTGTTCGATATTCTTTATCCGTAACTCCTCGTGACAGAAGCTGCAATGCATGCGTTCTGACATAATCTTCAAATCCTTCAAACCTTCAAATCAATTATGCGTCGTCCCTCGACTGTGAATTCATTTTCCGGCTCAACTACTACTTTTTTCGCTGTTTTCCATTTTGTACTTGCTTCAACTGTAGATTATACGGTTTTTAACTTTGGATTTTTCCTTTTCATCTATTCATTTTCGTTGAACACAAAAGCTACATTCGCGAAGGAAGTTTGACAGATAAGCGCTCACTATGTGGCGTTCGTATCTGAGCTCAGTGCTTCCACTTATTGAGAACTAAATCACGCGTTTGCCGCATTTCAACTTGGTTAATAACGTATTCGCGATTTCAACAGACAAAAAACGATTAATAACATTTCTAAACAGTCAATTATATGCATTCCACATATTTAGTAGCTGAAATTTGTTTATTTTACGTGACCGAAAATGTTATCATTCGGGGTTGGCAGCCGTTATAGGTACCCGTGTTTGAGCATAGGCGTTCCCCTCTTGCCGCCTGCCCCGCAAAGATCCTGAGCACTCTCCTTAAGCGCCAGTGTCATCTACTAATGATCCTCGAGAGTTAATCTACTTATCTACTAATGGTCCTTGAGAGTTTTCGGCTCTGAATGAAGGGAAAACCTCGAGGGAAATCCGTCCCTGGATACTTTTTGGGAAACGAGTACAAGATTTCGTACCTGCAGGCAATGAGGTACCGATTGGATACACCGTAAGGTGGAAATCTTCCGCCGGTCGAGTGGAGCTTGACGCTCGAGCAACCGAACAAAAGTACGGTAGCCCGAACTCGCAGTCGCTCGATCTTTTCACCCGGCAAATATTGTATGCCACTGCCGTGGCCCGAATACACGAGGATATCCTTGTTTACGAGGACCTTCTCGAAATCATCCTCGTCCGGTTCACTGCCATATTTTCCCGTCCATCGTGGCAGCCAATAATCGATGAAGAGCTTCATTCTCTTCTCCATTTTGTTCAAATTCCGTGCTGGATTTACGATGAAAGTTCCAAAATCTTCGGTATTCCGGATTACCTTGCAACCGGCGACAATTGTGTCCTCGTGCTCTTTGTACATCGCGTAAGCGATGTGAAAAGATGGAAAACGCGTCACCGGATGATAATACAGTACGTCCATTGTTTCGAAGGGTACGTGATCTATGCACTGAATTTTTTCGTTTCGTTTGTTGCATGCCGTTTTTTTTTTCGTAAATGACAAAAAAAGAAAAAAATGTACACGGCGATCGACGAAAAATCGCCAAACTCACCTCGTCCACGATCATCACCAACGTCTTCCTCTTCAACGTTCGCAATTCGTCGACGCTCTTCAGCTTTCCGTATATCGAGAGTATCACATTGTTCGCGAGCTTCTCGTTGCCCGGCAGAACGTAAAGTACCGCACGCGCGATTTCCACTTTGCTCAGGAAACAAGAGCTCGTCGCGATTTTACGCAGGAGCCATCTCGATCGCGGCGATACTTCGATACTGAGAGAAAATGAAAAAAAGGGGGGGAGATTATTCTCTATCATTTGAAAAAGTGAGCGAATGGGATTGTTTTATTTCGATGTTTCTTCCTGCGGTCTTGAAGACTTTTGCTCGAGCCTGCAGCTTTTATCCGATTTGTCACACCACCGTTTCCGATTTCTTAAGGTATTCTTTTTACGAATCCGAATATTTAACAATTTACTGATTTTCGTCTACAATTAAGTAAATATACATCCCAGTCTACTGGTAAAATTTCAAGGCAAGTTACCGAACTTTTAACAAAAAATTACGACTTTGAAAGATGTTGAATCTATGCAGCACTTTATGGAGATGACATGCTGGCCACAGGGGGTTTGCAATGACCCCAGCCATGTTTGAACGATTGCCGCGTAGACCGTATCGTTTCGAGTGACTCATAAAAACTCAGGATATTAGTTTGAACATTCTAGAATGTGGCATTCTCGGTATTACATTTCAATCGAATTTTAAAATGGCGTAAAAAAATCAGCAAGGGGTCAATGCGTAAAAATAGCCCTTTTTTTACGAAAAAAAAGAAAACAATCATAACTCTTGCAATTTGGAATCTTTTTTTTTTTTAATTAACAGAGTGATACTCTTGAGACATACTAGTTTAAGGGAAAAAATAGCTCCATAGTGGGCGTTTCACAAAAGGTATTTATTCTTATATCTGAAGAGCCATTTCGGAGTGAAATAATGAACGGTAATTATGAAAAATGAGCGTCTTATTATAAAAAGTGGCCGCCAACAACTTATTGTAATTTTGGCTTAAAGTTGGGCTTGGGGCCATTTTGAACACGGGTGACCGCGGAGGGTTAAGGAACATACCTTCCGAATTTCATTGAGATAAAAGCAGGGAATTCGTTTTTCCCATAAAAACTTCAATACCTCGTTTCACCCCCAATTAGGGGTTGTTCCAAAAAATCCTAAAACGTGCGTTTCGACGACAATAAACTAAGGGAGTAACCGAATGTTCAGAGAAAATATTAATGATAAAACTTTGAATATGTGAATTTTCGTAATTGGAATTTTCACAAAACATGTAAAAATGTCAAATTCTACAAAATTTATGCGAAATGATTCATTCCAATTGATCGTTGGGTATGATTGATTGGAAATAGTTTTTATTAAGGAGTTACGTGGATTTGAAAATTTCAAAAAATCCATTTTTTTAAATTTTATTATCTAATAGTACAATACGTCTAGAATATTCTCCCAAAGTTTTAAGTCAATCGGAGTAAAAGTCTAGGAGAGAGAGCCTTTGGGAATTCCCCCCGTTGGGAAAAACCGGCCGGGAGCGACGCAGGTATACGCATTTTTCTCAAACAAACTAATGCACCGATCTTATTGAAATTTTGCACACTTCTTCAAAATAGCATTGACTAGTGATTGAACGAAGGTTTTTTTTTCGATTACAATTTTACAAGGCTATACGTAGTGTAAATTGTACCAAAAATTGAACTATTTTACATACAACGCTGTCAAAAATTCAAATTTCAATTTTTTTTAAAATCCTTCGTTCAATCACGAGCTATACTTATCTACTAACAGAAAAAATATGGTTTCTTAATTTCAGATAAAACTATCATGAGTTATCCTGACCACCACGAGGACAGTTTTTTTTGAGGGGTCTCCGGAAACCAGGTCCCACCGACTGAAGTTCCAAAATTTTTTAATGAATTTTTTTTTAAATATTGTTGAAATAATGCTCTTTTATGTGCTTAACATTTTGAATAAAATAATTTATATATTATATTTAAAAAAAATAGAGAAGATATGCTTTTTTTTGCTTCGAAACCCACGTAACTCCTTACGCGCCACTGTAATCTACTAATGATTGAAAAGGGTCCTGGCTAATGCACCCACAAACTGAGGCCCTCCGCGAAAGGGCCAAAAGACCATCGACCATCGATATATCAAATCGCGATAGACTACGACGTTCAAGATCATTTCCCAATTTCTCAACTCCCCAATCCAAACAATTCTCGAATATCTCACACGGATAAATCGTCCACGATGAGTTTGTCGATCATGACTTCCATCTCCTCGACCAATGTCGAATCCTCTAAAGGCTCTGCCACCAGAAGAATTCTCCACTCTCTGAGCCACGAGTATTCGAGCTCCTTCATCGCGGTCTGCGAATGTAAAGGAAAGCTGCATTCTTTGCTTTTGTGAAACGCAACGTCCAAAGGCAAACGAAATTTACGAATACTGCAAAGTGAAGCAGCCACGAAATCGACTTCAACAGTGAGTTTCATTCAATTCAGAACAAGTGACAAGCACGCACAAAGTACACGTTGCAGTAAAAAAAAAAATTGAAAAAAAGGACCTTCATGTTGATATTCTGCTTTTCTCTCATTTTCCAGTAACTCTTGTTGTTGGCGTAATAAGCTTCCAATTCTGACTTATTGTTTTTTTGTATCTTCACTATCTCCCTCAATCCGTCGTAATCTTGGTAATCGCCGTACCTTGGCCTCGGCAATGTCACGCAAAGTGGTTGGACGCCTTTCTCGGCGGTTGGTAGATACGTTATGTGAAGACTCACGGTGGAATCGAGCACGGAGTCGTTGTCGCCTGGCGAATACGGCTCCTTGTATCCTGCCGTAATTTGGACCACGTACCATTCTGCAGGCGAAAGATACGGACACGGATGAAAATCGAGGTTTCACGATCGGCCAAATTATACGGAATGTCTTTCATCGTGTTCGAAGCCGCAGTAGCTCGGCAAAAGAGAATTTCACTGGGAAAATGTTTTAGCACCAAATTTTTTATCTTCGAAAAAAAATGTGATAAACTATAATTCGAAAATAAATGTATACACTTTATCATTTGAGACATTTAGATTTTTGAGTATATATTTTGCGAAATAGTCGAGATTTCTTGCATACTATGATGCAGTGAGCATCGTTGAAATGCAACGACTTATTTTTTCCAATTTTTTATTCCTTTATTTTTCTTAGTAAATTTCTAATAATACGTAAGAACGTTTGAGTGATTTTCGTAGTCTAAATCGACGAAAAAAGATTAGAGAAATTAACAAGAACTGATTGATTGAAATATTCGCGTGTTTTACATAGCTGGATTCTGGCAAATAACAAATTTGGTGCTAGGATATGAGGATCGACTATAAATTTGCGAATGATTTATTCTCGAAAGAATTCCACGGATTTTACTGTGTTTTCGGGCTGCCGTTTCAGGCAACAATTCGGCATGACCGGCAATTGGTCCCGAATTCATAGTGTCGCTATTTCGGTCAAGAATATTTGCAGTACATTGAAAGAATTACCCTTTGGCATTTCTGCGAGTTTGGCCCTCAGAGAGTCACCGCCTTCGACGGATTTAGGATCGAACCTTGTGTGCACAGGTTTCAGGCCAGATTCCTGCGGCTGATTAAGATATTCCTTCCGCACCAGAGTCTTGGTGTATCGATGATATATTTGCTGTTTCAGAATCACCGCGTGCGATTCAATCAAGTGTCCTATAGCCGTCGCTTCGTCTCCAGCCTGCGGATTGAGAGAATTTGGATTTGTACGGGTTGAGAAACCTGGGAAAAATTTTAATCTCTCACAAAAAGAATTTTCAAGATTGAGGGCTCACTACAGTAGATCTAATTGCTCGATATACATGCGTGTACTGTTTTAAGTTTGTTCTTACGTGAGACACCGAGCGGCGTTATCGACTTTGTAGGCTTGCAAAACCAAAAAATGTGTTTGGTAAGACATTCGTCTATTCATATAACTTGTTTTTTTATAAATATGTACGCATGGTTGGGTTTGTTTGTTTGTAATTTGTATAGATAAATATCTGTTTGGGTTCATTTAGGTTTGTTTGGGTTAAAGGATTTTGCAGACATATATGTGTGTTTGGGTTTGAGAAATCTTGCATAGATGTGTTTTTGCTCTTAAGGATTTTGTTTACATAGAAAAATATGTGTTTGAGTTTGTTCGGATTTAACACTTCGTCTGTAAAGGTTTTTCCGGTACGTTCCGTCTGTAAACCTAGGTATTTCAATTCCTGCTGTTCTTTCACCCAGTTAATACATTTGGACAATTTTGAAAAAATTCATGCTAGTGTTCGGAGCATTCAATTTAATATATCAGTGATCAAATTATAGAAAAGTAAATTTTTTCATATATTTTTTGTTGAATAAATAAAGCACCTCGGTAGGGAAGTAGTGTTTTACTCAAAAAATTGTAACTTTAAGGAAAATAACGATAACGTAATTTAAAAACCGGCAAACTAAAGGTTAACAGTACAGCTTTGAGAAAAAAATGATTTACTTTCATTTCTTTTAAACTCAATGCTTAAGTTTGGACAGGTAAAAAGGCAATAAATCATGTGCTATGCATTCCTGTTCACACATTTTATTATCAAAGAATTTTTTTTTTCTTCTATCTTACAAACTTAAAACTATTATTTATACTCTTATTTGACAAACCAAATTTTATATAGTAAAAAAAAATTATTTTGTCTTCACTGAGACTACAAACTATTTTACGGCGTCGGCTTCCTTTTCCAGTCTCCTGTTGAACTTCCTCTTAATTTTCACTTTCCTCCTATTCTGAACTTGGAATACTAGTTTCGCTGGCGTTACTGTCAGCCTCTTCAATACAAACGATCTCTTCTTCTCTGTCCTCACCAACAAATTCTAAGATTTTGTCTTAACGACGCACTGCGCACATCACCGCTGCAGGCAACCGTTGCTCCATTTTGTATTAATCTAAGAAAAATATATGTATATTGTTTTATTATTTTTTAATTCGTATTACACGAGCAGAGAGTCGAAAAAAAATGGAAATGACTTGAAAAGCACTAAAAATTTTTTACTCACCTCGCATGTTCAGTGTATGCCGTCTTTAAGGGGCTACGTGCGTTTCATAGCCAAAAAAAGCATATTTTCTCTATTTTTTAAAAATATAATAAATAAATTATTTTATTCAAAATGTTAAGCACATAAAAGACCAACATTTCAACAATATTTGCAAAAAATTTCATCCAAAAATTTGGGAAATTCAGCTGGTGGGACCTGTTTTCCAGAGACCCCTGAAAAAAAGTATCCTCGTGGTGGTCAGGATAACTCATGATAGTTTTATCTGAGATCAAAAAACCAAATTTTTTCTGTTAGTAGATAAGTATAGCTCGTGATTGAACGAAGGATTTTCAAAAAAATTGAAACTTGAATGTTTGGCAGAGTTTTATGCAAAATAGTTCAATTTTTGATACAATTTACACTATGTATAGCCTTGTAAAATTAGTTGTAATCGAAAAAAAAACCTTTGCTCAATCACTAGTCAATGCTATTTTGAAGTGTGCAAAATTTCAATAAGATCGGTGCATTAGTTTTTGAGAAATCGTGTACATCGACTTCAAAAATAGTGTTTTGAGAAAAATGCGTATACCTACGTCGCTCCCGGCCGGTCTTTTCCAACGGGGAGAATTCCCAAAGGCTCTCTCTCTCCTAGACTTTTACTCCGATTGACTTAAAACTTTGGGATAATATTCTAGACATATTGTACTATTAGATAATAAAATTTTAAAAATTGATTTTTTGACATTTTCAAACCCACGTTATCCCTCAAACCTGGGTATTTGCTTTCCGCTCCGAATTTCACTTGATCATCTCAACTGCCTAGAAGAGGCTAGAACTTTCAAACTTGGACGTCGGTTCCTCCTCCTACATAACTTTTTTTAGGGAGGATTATCGGCGCCGGCTCTTCCCTTTCGAGAAACTTCCTGACCGAAATCGTTTTGGCTCGGAAACAAAATATCCAGGTTCACAGACCAAGTGTTAATACTTCTTGCATAGCGTAGTTTGGGTTTGAGACTTCGCGCATAGATGTGTTTGGGCTTGAGACTTCTCGGACAGACATTTTTTATTTTGTTTGGACTTGAGACTTCTCGCATTGACTGTGTTTGGGTTTGTTCGAGTTTCTTTAGGTTTGAGATGTTTTGCATAGATATTTGTTTGGGTTTGACACTTCTCGCAGAGTTTCGTTTCTGTTTGTGGCTTCTTGAATAGATTTATATATATATATATATATATATCTATATGTCGAGTTTGGGTTCGCTTGGGTTTGTCACTTACCGCGAAGCACGACATAGCCAACATTTTGCTCAAATTGGAGAACTCGACACTGGCAGTTCGTATTTTCGTATCCTCGACGAGTCTCTCGACGTCCCTCGACAAAATTTCTCTCGAATCATCGCTCTCGGATTCGCCAAGCGCGCACCGTTCGTCGTCACGGCCTCGATAATTATTGCACTCCAAATTGTAATTCACTCGTCGTTTAATCTCCGAGCCGGGACGAGTACCGCACGGCAATTTTTTCTCATACTTATTTCCACGACTCTCGACAGCTTTGCACTCGCGAATGAGCGTCGTTATTTTTTCGGCGTACAGCGACATTTAACGCCGTCAAAATGTACACAGCGAGTTCGAGGAGCTCAACAGCCGTGAATATACGAAACAAATTGAAGAAATCAATGAAATTCACATAGTTACGGACTTGTCAATCGCTCGTAAGTGCGAAAATTTGCGAGTGAGATGGAAAAAAATCATTCCGATTCAAATAATCAAAATTCGTAACGTCCCCACCCCGTGCATCACGGATCACGAGAACGCGAGCTAGTTGCGACGTCGCGCAGTCTTTTTGGGGTTTCGCTCGAGGGGAGAAAAGAACAAAATTACGATGATGAGCTGTGGGAAAAAAAAAGCGCCGTGCTTTCATTTCAATATTCCTACAATGCGAATAACCGTAGGTAATTACGCTTAAATTTGCAGTTATTTGTATTTTCGGACAAGATTCTTCGGACGACAAAACAGAAGAAAAAAGAAGCCGCGTTCACGCGTATCTGCGCGTCCGCACGGTATAATAGTTCGATCGTTCGCGGCCCGATGGCGCCACGTGTCCGGCGTTTGGACCAAAACGCGAGGCTACCTCGGCCGCTCGCTCAACGCGCGCGCGCGCGCGCGCGCACACACACACACACGGCTCGTCGGAACAAAAAAGAAGCAGAAGTGTCGAAATCTCCGTTTCGTGAGAAAAATAGATCGTTCGCACAAGCTTCGCGAGACGAAATATAAAAACGAAAGCTCAAGCCTCGTCGTGTTAACGCGTAAAAAAATCGCGAGCCGCCATCTGTTCGCGGGTCTCGCTATCCGTGGCGCCCCACCCGTCGTTCGGGAGCAAAAAAAATCCTTTCGCATTCGCCCATCTATCGCGTAGTCTCACGATCGACGGAATTACCGTTCAACCACAAGATGGCGTATACCGTGCGACGCTACTTTTGACGTTAGTGCCGCGAGTGTGTGTTGTTTTTTGCGTTCCCCTTTGCACGGGGCGGTTACGGGGTGGAGGCGAGGAAGCGCGAGAAGAAAAAGGGAATAAAAGAGAAAGGGAAGACCCGCGACGGCAACGACGAGAACGGTGGATAACTCACGAAAAGCAAAAAAAGACCAAACGTAAAAAGCCCTCCCCCCTTCCGAAAAGAAAGAAGAAGACAAAAAAAAAACGAAAAGATCGGAGCAACGAGGAAGAGCGCGTCCTGGTGCGGAAAGAAATCCTCCTCTCTGGTTCAGAGTCACTTCGAAGTTCTGCGAGAAGCCCGCGCCGCAACGTTACGTTACTCCGTTTTGCTCGTGTTTTTTGTTCCCTTTTTTTTTTCTCCGTTTCGTTCCTTCTCCCGAACGCCACAGAAGCGTGTGCGCGCGACCGTGGCCCCCGAGTGTAGCGTTTTTTTTTCTTCTCGTTTCGACAGGAATAAGAAGAGAGAAAAAAAAAGAGAGCATCGCGTTTTTGCGTATACGGGGAGCGCACACACGGGGAACATCGAGTATACAGATTGTATATATGAATATACATACGTGAATATATATGTAGGTAAATTATGTACACATACAGGTATACGTAATAGATATACACTGACACACAACACATACATACACACACACAGAGAAAGTATATGCACAGACACACATATGCGTACGGTATATGTGTGTATGTGTATATGTACGGTGGGTACAAGAATGCGATTGTGGTGTTTCACGGTAGCCGGACGCGTCAGCCAATCGTGTTTGAGTGTTGCGTTATAGCCGTGTTAAAGCTAAGGCCGAGATGCGCCCCGATTGGTCAATTTGCGTGGCTAGTATGGGACCGTGATGGAAGAGGAACATGGCTGCGACGCAAGCCGAGAGCCAACAAAACGATGTAAAGCACAGCGATAAAGTGAAATGTACGAAGAAACGTACGCAATTGTGCGTCAATAGCTCGGGTGTTACGTTAAAGCAACAGATTGATCAGGAAAAGTGTGACAGAGGTACGAGCAGGGGCGGTGCCCAGCAGCCGCCTCTCAAGTATGTGAATCGCGAGGTGGTGAACTCTTGTTTCGAGATGAGTCAATATCGCGAGGAGATTGGCGGACACACCGCTCCTGGCGAGGTCAAGTCACCACGGGAGGTCGTATTAACCGGCCAGGATAGCACCGCCGGTAAAACCGACCTAAGCGATCAGAACGTTCACTCGGCCGCCCACGCTGCGAATCCATTCGGCGCCGTCGTCACCAGGGACTACGCCGACGATTATCCCAACAAACCCAACGACTATCCCACCAATAAACAATTGTCCGAGTACAGCGGCAAGCAACAGCAGCATCATCTTCATCAGCAGCAACAACAGCAGCAGCAACAGCAACAACAACAACAACAACAACAACAAGAGTACAAGGGAGAATTCTCAGTCAAGCAGCACGAATATCATTCCAAACAGCAGCAGCAACAACAACAACAACAACAACAACAGCTGGCCAACGACAACGAGAGGGTACACCAGAGCGATATGGAAGATCATTACGCCGTGTCTAAGATCGAGCCGCGCTTGGCGCACATAGGGCCCGGCGGATTCGGAGCTCAGCCCAGATTTCTCTCAGGACAGAGTATCTCTCAGGCCACCGGACCCACGCCCACGCTCAATCAACTGCTACAGGCTACCAGCTCCGTGCATCGCTTTCACGCCAATTATCCCGCCATCGGACCCGAGTCCTATCAACAACCCTGGCCCATGCAGAGACCGCCCGTCGTACCGCCCGTCTATCCTCAACCCAGCCAACGACCGCCACAGACGGTACGATCTTCGCGAATGATTCCAATTTCTTGGTTACACGGCGGGAGGAACTTTCAAAGCCAAACGCGACAATGGCTAGTGGTTTTCGGAGCGCTCGGCTGGAATTTTTTGTGCTCGGTTGGGTTCGTTCGGGGGTTTAACTGGGTTTCGTCGAGCTTGCGCCTGTTTGGGTTTAGTTGGGTTTCTTCGAGGGTCTTGGGAAGCTCGCTGTTTGGGAAATTCGTCTAGGTAGTTTTTAACCGTGTTGGATGAGGGAAAACGCAAATGGAGGGAAATTATATTCAGGTGTCTTGGGAGTATCGGACGAACTCTGATGTGAAAAAGAAAATGTCAAATTTTTGGGTTCTTTGTAGGGCTTTGTTCGCAAAGTAGCTTTCTAATGTTTTTGACAAGATTAAAAAGTAGCGTTAGACTCTTCTGTTTACTAGTGCATTTTAAATGGAACGGCACAATTGTAGCTTTGTGAAGATGGAAATGCGTTTGAAATGAACGAGGAATAACTGTTGGGATTGTTGTGAATGTCAGTGAAGATGTCTTTGGCCACGTTTGGGTTAATTTTTTTTTGCTAAAAGCTGAAGCTGTTTATCATCATTATTGCGAAGTAGAAATTTCAATTGGAATAGTCTCAGTATTGTCGTGAATGTTAGTAGCCAAATCTTGGGTCTCTTGGATTTGTTCTTTGGCTGAAAGCTCAAGCTCTTCGTCGCTGTCACCCTAAAGTAAAATTTCAATTGGAATACACTCTGTATCATTGCAAATATTAGCATAGAAATCTTGGGTTTGTTTGGGCTTATTTTTTGGCTGGAAGCTCAAGTTCTTCGTCACTGTCACTGTAAAGTAGAATTTCAGTGGGAATACTTTCAGTATTGTGAATGTCAGCTGAGAAAACTTGGGTTTGTTTGGGTTTCTTGTGTGGCAGAGAGCTTAAGTTGTTCATTGTCATTACTGTGAAGCAGGAATTTTAATTGAAATACTCTCAGTATTGTGAATATTAGCAATCTTGGATCCATTTGAGTTTCTTTTGTGGCGAAAAGCTCAAGCTGTTCATTGTCATCACCATTAAGTAGGAATTTCAATGGCAGTACTCACAGTATTGTCGTGAATTTTAGCAACGAGAAATCTTGAGTTTGTTTTGGGTTATCCTGGTCATGAAGATGACAGACAAAACATTGAAATAAAGAAATAAATTATTATTGAAATAATAGTCGTGAATTTTAGCAACGAGAAATCTTGAGTTTGTTTTCGGTTATCCTGGTCATGAAGATGACAGACAAAACATTGAAATAAAGAGCAGGATGAGGAAGTTTTTTTGGAAGCGAGAGATGAAAGTTTTTTCTCGTGGTTGCTTGACATATGACCGCTTTATTCGTTTGCAGGGCTCACCAAGGCTACATCCGGGACCAGGTGGACCAAGTTCGCCAACTCCGATGCAATATCAACCGTACACGGCGCGGTACTCGTCACCGGCGAGGCCTCACTCGCCTTACAGTCATCATCAGGTGGCGTTTCATTCCTTTCTTTTTGTCATAACGCGTATTTCTGCCTCTTTCCTACCAGCGTAAAAGAGAGAGAGAGAGAGAGAGAGAGAGAGAGAGAGAGAGAGAGAGAGAGAGAGAAAGAGAGAGAGATATCATACTGATCACATAATTGGGAAGCAAAGAAAATTCTTTTTGTACTGCCTACATTTTTTTGGCAGATTCAACGGTCGAGCGCCAATTCACCGTTTTTTTTTAGGAAACTTGTAAGAGATCGGTGATGTCAAAAAGAACTTTGGCTAAGGATTAAGATAAAGAAATTGAAAATTAAAAAAAAAATTTCGGTGCGTTCCAACGATGCAAAATTTCACTTCACAGAAAAAGAGAGAGAGAGAGAGAGAGAGAGAGAGAGAGAGAGAGAGAGAGAGAGAGAGAGAGAGAGAGAGAGAGAGAGAGATAGAGAGAGAGAGAGAAAGAGGGCTAGAAAGAGGGCTAGAAACGAACAAAAATGCAAACTATTTTCTTCTGCAGTTGGGCTCGTACGCCGCACAATCGGGCCATCCTTCGACCTTATATCCGGAACAACGGGGTTGGAATCAGGCTGGTCCGCCGAATCCGCCGCCTCCGCCGCCGAATCAAGCGAATTCGTCGAGTCAATCGCCACAGCGAGCTCTCTCGCAGTCACCGGCCCCACCGCCCTCGGCTTCGCCTCAGCCACAGCAACCTGGTCAATCGCAGGTACGGTTAACCGCTACTCAGAGAGAGAGAGAGAGCGAGAGGAAGGGAGAGAAAGAGAGAGTGAAAGACAGAGAGAGAGAGAGAGAACATTCCTCTGCATCTTGTTGTTTCGAAATAATTCCCGAATGCACTCGGCGAGTACTTTCGAGTACAATTATTGCGATTAGTGTAAAGTCTTCAGTTTCGGGGCTGGAACAAATACACGAAGATTTTCCGACCAATTCTTGCGCAAATGCCTAAATAAGTTTTAATAAATTCTGTCGAAAGCGATAGAATGTATAAATATTTGTTTATTAAGGAGGTTGGAGCGGTCCAGTTGAGTCCAATGACGGTTTATGAGTTTTTTTTCTTAATAAACAAGAAAAAAATACACACGACATATAGATTTATTTTGTAGATGCCAAGTTATAAAATATATAATTAAAGGGCAAAATTATGCATTTTTATACTTTTATTACGTGAGAGAGAAAAACTGTTGTGTCACTATCAACTTAAAAAAGTGTAACATTATTGATAATTATTATGAAAGAGTCTTAATTTTTGATTAGTTTAAAAAGATTCGTAATCTTTTGTCAAACCTTGATAGTTAAATATTGAATATTTATGGTTTTCTGTTGTTAAAATTGGTTTATTTTGGTGCTAAATAGCCAAAAACATTACGTTTCCAATAGCTCGAACATGTTGCTCAACTAACCGTACGGAAAATTACATACATTAAACTATTTTTTAGCTCTCATGCTTTGTGGTGGATTTTTCTTTTTATTCGTAAAGACTCATAGTCTGGTCAATAACATATTTTTTTTTAATTTTTGGATTGTGGGTGACGCTCCAACCTCCTTAAAAGAAACAAGGATTTTTCACTCAGGAGAATTCTTTTGTAGCGTACGAGTGTGTTCGCGTGACAATTGTTTCGTTTGTAGCAACGATCCGAGCATATACTCGCGAGAAGTTCAAAGCTTCAACGTTTCATATCTTTCATCATGCGATATGATAGAAAGTTATTTACACGATTGTTGCACTTGAGAAGTGCGTCAACGGGTTTTCATAAGCTTAAGGATCACAATACAGGCCGATTTTTTAATATTTTTATGTAACGAGAGTATTGGGATGACGAGATTGGGATTTTACACACAACTAATACATAGCCTTGCCAAGTTTGAGTTTTTTTTTTAAATGAAAAAATATTGATAAATCATGAACTTATTATTATTCAATTATTATTAAATCGGAAATGGAATATGTACTTTTGGTTTACGAAATTACGAAAATGGCAAGCTGTCTGAAAAAAAGTTCGTTATTGAAAAATTTGTTATTAACAAATGGATAAACATATGAAAAAAATTATTTGGTCATACAATAGAAAATCATACAATAGGTCATACAATAGATCGGAGAATATTACACGTCGAATATCGATAATCGTGAATGTTTCGAAAAAAAATACCGCGCTCGAAAACGATCGGAGTTTTGACGAAATGTTTCACGCGCGTGCCCAATGAACTTCGGATACCTACGTCACTGCACTCTCTCTCTCTCTCTTTCTCTCTCTCTCTCTCTCTTTCTCTCTCTCTCTCTCTCTCTCTCTACCTCTCTCTTTCTTTATGTTTGTGCCCTTTGCTTTTTGTTCGATCTCGTTAAGCGAGAATACTAACGTTCAATGATTTTTCAGAATTTTCACAATATGCAACGATCGACAACACCGAATACTCAAGGAATCGATTCCGGGGTGAGTAACAGACCGCTTGGTTACGATCCTCGATATCTGCACACTCTTCCCGAGGGGAGAAAAGTCTGACTGCCCGAAAATCAATCTGGTATACAAATTGGTATAAATTTCCAATTATTGTCTGGGTTTGGTATCAAACGTTCACTTATTGTTTGGATTTGTTTTGGTCTGGTCTAGAAACCGACGACGTATGGAAAAACCCAAACAAATTCACGGAGGTAAAGAGTGTCTCAAAATGACCTGACGTTTTAATTTATTAATAAAACGTATTATTTATTTGAAAAGTACGAATATTTTAATTCTAATATAAGGTAGAAACATGGAGGTTACGTGTGGAACACAATATCCGATAAATGGCCGTCTTGTCCCTGTTTTACAAACGTTCACTTTTGACAATTGACGTTCACAATTTCTTTTGACAAAATTTTCAATAACATTTTGGCATAATTGCAGACTAATTTCATTAATGGTGCGTCCAATTGCTTCCTTGAGCTTCGGAATGGTCTGTGGATCATTGGCATACACTTTTCCCTTCAGAAACCCCCAAAGAAAGAAGTCTAATGACGTCAAGTCGCACGATCTCGGTGGCCAATTCGTGCCAATTCGCCAAGACTAAACCTCAATACTACCTGATGCCACTTGTCAAAGATTAGTACTCTATGTTCGCTATAAATAAAAAATGGCGGGCAATTTGAAATGTCCGGTCATTTTGAGACATCCTTTATGGGAAAGCCAAACAAATTGTCGAAGTGTGAGAAACCCAAGAAAAAAAAAAACTAAAACAAACGAGCGAGATATGCGATGACTATTGACTATTGATGAAATATTTGACTGGTAACAACGGTGGGCCTGCATGCGTAATTCGTTCAGCCTATTCTTATTATTCTTCAAATATTGGATCGAATTGTTGTTCGCTCGTCAATATTTGATTTGATTGATAAGTTTGCAGACTCGAAGAGACAACTGAATACCCTCTCTCACTCTATCTCTCTCTCTCTCTCTCTCTCTCTCTCTCTCTCTCTCTCTCTCTCTCTCTCTCTCTCTCTGTCTCTCTCTCTCTCTCTCTCTCGGTCATTCGACACCGAATTTCTCTAGGATCATGAATGGAACACTTTCCTTCCCGTTATCGCATTCTAATCGTTCTATGAACGATGAAAGCTACCATGTGACCACAGTAACACTTCGTGACTTCGGAATACGTATAGTATTCTACACGCCGATTACGCAATCTAAACAAACCCAAACAAGTGGCCGTTTTAATTTCTTTGGGTTTCGAAGCTATGAGATTCTTTTATCGCACTCGAATCTCGCGACCGAAATCTATATTATCGCGAAGAAAACAAATTAGATATAGAGAGAGGGAGGGAGAGAGAGAGAGAGGGAGAAATTGCCAGTACACGAATTTCTGAATACAAATAAGAAGATGAAAGAGAAAATGAAAAAAAAACTCGTAATATTCGTTTGGGTTTTTCCCCCCATCATCATTCTGAAACGAAATTTTGATAATTTGATATATATGTATTAAATTCTCAATATTTCCTGCCACAATAATGCCACGGTAACTTCAAATTGTTCCATCCTTTTTCATGTTCTCTTCCTTCTTAGTCCCATGGCATTGTCCATGAGTGTAACATTCGCAGGTCTATTGTATCTGAGGTACGCGCCAATTTTTTTTTTATAATACGATATTCACGACGTTGATGTTTGCATCGTTGGAATGCAACGAAAGTCAATTCTTTTTAGTCGCTCGAAACTTTTTTTGGCCGATTTAAACTACGAAAATCACTCAAACGTTTTTACGTATTCTTATTGAAGATCAACGATCGTAATTTGCAACAACCAAAAATGCCTTTGGATAATAAGAAAAATCAAGGAATAAAAAAATTTGAAAAAAGGTATCGTTGCGTACCAACGATGCGAACTTCAACGGCATCGATATTCGCGTGTACAAAAATTTGCCCGTCTCCCCCAATCGACGAAATTTCTGCAGTTAAAACGCCGCTGTTTAATGTTGTACAAGAGAGAGAGAGAGAAAGAAAGAAAGAGAGAGAGGGAGGGAGGGAGGGAGAGAGAGAGAGAGAGAGAGAGAGAGAGAGAGAGAGAGAGAGAGAGAGAGAGAGAGAGAGAGAGAGAGAAAGAGAAATGCGTACGCGTCGCGTGTATGTCGCAATTGGTCGCAACTCCCATTCACGTTAACGGGGGTAGGCTTCGGTCTGTTTTATAGAATCAAAACCTCCCCAACCCCATCCTGTCGTTTTCCGCCTCCCTTAGGAGCAGCGATCGAAGAGAGACACGAAGAACGAGTAAAAAAGGAAAGAGAGAGGGAGGGGGAGAGGGAGAGAGAGAGAGCGCATTAGATAGATATATAGATACATAGATAGAAAATATTCATAAAAAAACATTTGTCGTGCGTGCGAAGTACACGCGTTTTACCGAGAGAAAGCCGCATGGAAGGAAAAAAGATCGGGAATAAATCCGAGAGGGAGAAAATGTGCGAGAGGGGAAAACGGGAAGAAAAACATAAAAACAGCGAATCCCGAGAGGGAGAGAAAGAGCGAGAGAGAGAGAAAGAGAGATGGTCGTCTAGATAGAATTGGTCGCTACAGGGGAAAGCGGCGCGAGAGGCTGCGACACACAAGAGCAGCGTGCGTCGTCGTAAACGTCCGCGAAGAGGGGGAAGTATAGACTCGCGTGTTTGTCCGGATCGGCCGATGGTGGGGGGCTATCGTACGCACGGGCTGAGGGGAAGGGGCTGGCAGTGAGGAGAAATAAGGGGACTTCGACTATAGTTCGATTAGGG